>JAVYIG010014733.1:0-39868 GCA_035222895.1 Strongylocentrotus droebachiensis | reverse complement strand
ACTACCTTGATTCCTTGTCTTTCTATGCTCATTACTCAGCCAGTATAAATTTTCTTCCAAAATTGTTTGGCACATGTCATTTATTTGTAATCTTGAACATTCAGTGTAAGTTTCGTTTGATACTGTGAGAAATATATATTTTTTTTTTTACCAGTACTCAAGTTTATCTTTAAGCCAACAGAGCCATCGATATAAATCCTATAGTCATGTCGAGTTTACCTCCATCTACCCCATGCACCAAACTTTGTCCCAATAGGAAGTAGTGGAACTGGACATTATTGAACACAAAACCTGACAAACTTGTCGTCTTGATTGGTTATTTGTCTTGACAGATTTGACTGCCCCTTTCCGTAACGGTTAATGTTCTCCTTAAGGCCCACGGGGTCCACGGACCAAAACTGTCAGAAGGAAGAGGTATTGCACTACAAAACATGAACAAAGAAAAAACTTTCCATCGGGGTTGGGATCATGTAATACTCTCCGAAAGAAGAAAAAAAGAAAGAAAAAATGAGTGCACTTTGACCACGCTGGGTTGCCCTAATATATGCTCTGGATTTAAAGAAAAAACGAATTTCCTGTCAGTCGAGCCTTACTACCCCTGCTCCCACCCCCCTCCAAAGAGTTTAATTCAATTCAGCTTAAATTGAGACAGTGAAATTTTGAGTCTTTGGATTATCTGATGGTGCAGTTTCTTGTCAAATGATTATTTCATTAATAAGGTCTTAAATTGTGAATATTATATTGCTTCTCAGCATTCAAGTAGTTTTGGGAAATTGGTGGGACTTTCCTTTGTATCTAAGATTGTATTTTAATTTCTAAGCTGTACCATGAACAATAACAATTTATCATTTTGAAGAGCAAAATTGTGTAATATATTTTATGTTACTATATAGCAGTATGTACAAACTATAGTCGTGAAAGTGGATCTTCATATGTATAATATATTCAGTCAGAATGTACTTTGTAATGTGTTTATGAACTTTCAAATCTTTTATCAGTATATTTAAAACTTCACGATGAATGTATCAGGTTTAAAAAATCTACTTACCATCTGCACGTGTAGTAAGTATTTTGTTGAAAATCCATGTTTATTACGAGGATACCAATGGATTTGTCTTTTCCTCTGGATTTTGTTTTTGTTACTTTTATGTGTTTCAATACATAATTATTATTTTATATTGTTTTTATCAAACAGTGCCTCATGGGACACCCCACTATTTGCTACCCTGTATAAGTATTAGAACAAAAAGAAAAATTTGTAAATGAATAGTTAAACAACTAAAAATGATAAGTAAATGAATGATTGCTATTAGTTTATAATTATGTCATGATGTAATTAATTACTCTTTTTTATGTTAATCTGTAGCAATATTTAATTTATTTTCGTTATGTGTGTAACCAGATGGGCCAGAGTCGACAGGCATATGTGCTACCATTTGACTCTTTTCATCATATGCAATACAGTTTTTGTCTATTTTCTAACTTCTAGTTGCAACGCAGGCATGTTTTTTTCGATATATATACTGTATAGCATTGGTACTAGCAGTGTCCGCAATGTTTTGGTAATGAAAAACAAATTAGTTCATTTATTGATTTCTTGTATATAGTGAAAAAACGGCTAATCACTGTTCAATAAAGTTTCGTTCTGATACCTAGCAACACGATTTTGTTTACATTTAGAGGATGAGCGATCGAAACTTGAAAGAGGGGGAACTGTTCGAGGAGAAGAGTGATAAGAGAGGGGGAAGAGGGGGAGAGGGAAAAAGAGAAGGGGAGGCTAAGAGTATAGGAGAGAGGGAGCAAAGGGAGAGTGATCAAAGCAATTCATGAATTTTTGCTGGTCATTGAAAAGTGAATAGTTGTTGAACGGTTTTATCTTAACGAAACCTGTCTGACTGCAATTTCTCAAACGCATCCGCATTTTCTGTCCCGCCGAACAAATTTGTCACTCGACTAACATCCCCAGTGTGTGAAGATAAAAATTTCCAACAAAATTAACCCATTGCACATGGGAACTGGATAGTTCCTATAATAAGTCTATGGTTATGAGAGAATTCAATAGTCAATGGATTAAAAAGAAATCCACTGCCAAGTGCAATATCAAATCAGAAGAAAAAAAATATTTAAAGAAAAAGTTGAGTTCAAATTTGTGTGATGATGTAGAATAAAATGAAGAAAAAAAATGAACACCCAATCATATCAAATCAAAGGTCTACAGCTGGCTTTGATTAAAAGGTGCATTGGAATTTCCAAAGGTTCGTAATTTTTAACACAATCTTCGTTTACCAAGGTGTTTATTACCTTTTAAATGAAATAAGTGCCTTAATTTCGAGCATTAATGTCGCAATACACCTTGGGTTCATTATTCCGGACGTTCGTAACTCCGAAATACAATTTGTTAAGAATAAGGTTCTATCAAATTTTCAAGACTTTAACCTTCAGTATTATGAAACCTATTTAATTTCGGAGTTCCGGGCCTTCGTAATATGAAATCTTTGAATTTATGAATCTTCAGATTAACTAATATTAAGAATATGACTTCGGAAAAATGACATGAAGTAGTTTAGCCAAGGTATAACCATGTATAATTACACAGATTTTTAACAATTGTGAAAAGATTGAATTATTAACCTAATTTTATTCCCAATTACTTAAATTCCATTAATTACATATCATTAATTACGATCTACAAACTCTGTATAACTTCCTCTCCAAGAACTGCAATACAAGCCTTTGGTCTTGGGGTTTCTTTCGCCATATGCTCATTTGAACCGGGCATCCGAAAGGGCAACTATGCAAAATACGTTCGGATCACTCTCAGCTATAAGTCACTATTTCAGCTGCATATTTTAGATTTACATGGACAATGGTGGATGACTGGGAAAATAAATTAAAAATATATACAACATGCCAGATGAGCTCCGATTAATTATAACCAAATCCCCAAAGCTCAAGTCAAGAGGCAGAAGGTGGCCCCCAGTCGTGTCGACTCTTGCCCAGGTTTCACGGGAGCCGTGTCGAACCCTGAGTGACATAGATCAGAGCTAGGAGTAGGGAGGGGGCGGGAGGGATATGCTCCTCCCCTCCATCGAATGGCATGCATGGAGAAGGGCAAAGAGAGAGAGAGAGAGAGAGAGAGAGAGAGGAAAATATTTGAGTCAATTTAAAAATGAGGAAACAAACACTTTCCCACATGCTCCGGTCCATGTTGCCGTCCCTCGATCGCCGTGTTCCCTCGCATGTCGTCCATCTTGCAAGACCAGCGCCCCCTATATTCAGTGCCCCATTCGATGGCTGGACCCACGTGTTGTAAGCCCATGGTTACAGGATAATAAGAACTATATCCGTACCTTTAATTGACAATGAATAATAAAAACGCCGTACAATAGAGAGGAAATAGAAAAAGTAGATGGATAAAAAGACGGTACACATTATGATTTTTCTATTCACAAAACCACTTCCGGAAGATTGACCCATTCCTATAACAAAGTTGACGCGAGTCCTGTCACATTTTCTCTGCTTTTTATTTCGTCATGGTACTTAATATAGTTAAAATGAGATAACATAGCATAATGCTGTAAGACACTGGTGGATATAATAAGAGAATAAGAGAATAGTTTCAAAGATCATGATAAATAATTTCAGTCAAGAATCAGAAAAATATTCCCTCGTTTCCCTCGTTTCATTTGTTTATTGGTTGATCGAATTCTCTTTTGAATGTCAGTCGCAAAATTCATTATTTTGTATACAATTAGTTCATGATCCCTACCTGAAACACGAGTAATATTTTGTGTCTTATCAGAGGGCACGGTCAACGCACTGAAATGCTTTCGAAACTGGGATCTCCTTTTACACTCTTTACACGTTATTCCCAATCCGCAAGAAAAAGAGATAATGTAAATAGAGTGCCCTTTTTATTTCATGTTTATTACCAACATGATCACGAACGGTTTTGTTTTCGTATAAAGCGATCAACAACGATTTTTCTTCAAATAATGCCGTCTGTTAAAATCTACAAGACCTTAAAAATGGTGAAGATAAAAGTATAATACTTACTTCTTATGAAACGATTCAATTTCATGATATGTGTACTATTTTTAATGAAGAGCTTAAACAAATACATGTATTTGCAATTATTTTATAACATTTTTGAACTACCTCTAAAATTTGGGATTGTTTACAACTCGGTCCTCATCTCATCATTAAAGCATATAAAATGAAAGATCAACAATTTTTGCTGAAATCACCACTGAAAAAGAATATACGTATCGCTTTCATATTAAATGGCATATTTAGTTTAGACTTTGGCATTCTAGACAAATTTATAACAGAGCTTAAACACGTATTTGCAATTATTTAATGAGCTACCTCTAAACTTCATGATCTTTTTTTTACAACTCTCGGTGTTTATCTCATCATTAAAGCATATAAAATAAAGCTTTCGTATTAAATGACATCTTTAATTTAATTTAGACTTTGGCATGCTAGACAGGGCTAGATCTATTTTATGACGAGTTATGGAGCACAAAGTTCTAGCCTTCTCATCCCGAATGGTGTGGACTAAAGGAACAAAGAAAACAATCACACGTGTATTTGATGCCCATAACAATTTGCTGACTCTATCTACACCCGGCCCCCCTCCCCCACTCAGTGTTATTTAGGGTACGCATATGCTCGTTCCCTCTTTTTGAAAGCACCCCCTATCTGAGGACTGCCAACATTTCCGAACCCCCCTTTCGCGGGCTTTTCCTGCCTTGGAGACCCCCCTAAATTCGGAAAAATGCTCAATGTACCCCCCTAAATTCGGAATAATTTCTCAGGAGTCCAAAGAAATGAGAGAAAAAAAAGAAAAAACACCCCCTTTTTAAAGAAATCTCCGGGTGAAAAGTCAAATACACCCCTTTTTTTTTTACAATTCTCGGGCCGGACTTTGTCGCACGAAAAGTACCCCTTTACCTGACATTTTGGCAACACGCATGCGGTCATTCCGACCCCGGAGTGGGGGGGGGGGGGCGGGTATCTACATCAGTTATTTATTTATTTTATTTCTGAAATGTGCTCAACCGTCCGACTTTATGGCCTAACAAATACGAAAGACTTTAAAAAAAATGTATAATCATCATTTCATCCTCGTAACCTCTTATTTACAACCCCCCCCCCATAAAAAAAGCCATTAAAAGGTTAAACTATAATATTTTTTTAATTTTCATTCGTGAAATCCGTGTATAATTGTGAATACACGAGATTCTCGATCACAGCCATCATACAGACAGATATGGTTTTATTTCAATATTCTTTTATGGCAAGTTTTCATTGCCGAATCAGAAGTTTGAAGTTTCGAGTTGAGACATGTTGTAAGCAGCTATATAAGCAGTGTATTGGTAAGCAGTATATCTTTTTCAGTTACTATGATTAATCCATTTTGTGGGGAGCAATAAGAAGTATTTTTTCTACCCGAAAAAGTCAGCCGTGTGTTACCACCTGCCAGTAATGATACAACATCAAGAAGAGCAAACAAATGGCTAAAGCTTTGATTCCTGATCTGTAATGATTAGGTTTAATTTCAAGATGAATAAATTTTATCAGTTCCTGATAGTTTAAGCATGTGATTATTGTTTGCAAAAGCGCCACTTATGTATCTCCTTGATTTAATACAATAGTTCCCTTTTTAACGTATATGAAGACATTCCAGTCAATATTTCCGCATTCTGCCAGAACATGTAGCAATATTATTAGTTGGTGGATGGGAGAAACAGCTATGTTTTTAATTTCAAGGAGTAAAACTGAAATCTGGGTATCAAATGTCTCTTAATTTTCAGATTAAACAAATCACATGAATTGTGGACAAACAAGAGCGCAAGTAGCCTTGGACAAACATGTGGTCAGATTTCAAGAAGCTCTTGTTAGATTAGATTTCTGCCGACCACTTTCGTAACACCATCAGCTACTAGATTCGTTGACGAACATTGACCGAAAGAGGCTGAGTTGCTGGCACATGACGTTCCTGGATTTCTGTTATGATTCCTCGTGTCCGTGGCTATAGCATTATCTTGCTGCTTGATAAGTACACCTGCTTGACACAAAGGATTGTGATTTTGTACAGAGCTAATGATATATCATTTTGAATTGTTCTTTCACTAGACAAAAGGAGTAACGGTTCTTCTGTGCAGATTCACCTCGTGAAGTTAATGACTTTGAGTCGAAATATCTGTGAAATTATCATCTTGTCCTCGACCTGCACTCCTGCACTCTCCGATTGGGGAAGGCTGCGAGTGCTTTAATCACCTGAAAGATATAAAGAAAGGTCTGCATGTACATTGGAATCACCAAAATACAAAGAAGATCATCAGTTCTCGTCGATGCAGCAACGGCCTTCAAATCCCGAGCATCTGTCTATAACTGCGTCGGTGGAGTCAACCGTATATTATGGTACATCTTTCTTGAAGCATAAAAATGTTACAAGAAGGTCCTATTCCATGCGGATTGTTTTATATAATTCTTTTGTTTTCTTTGTCAAGTATAAGATGTGATTCTATACTGCATGCTAGAGACGGAGACGAGGTAAACCTCGAATTCCCTTATCCATGTAACAGTACAGATGCTACATTACAGTTGGGATACAGAACCCCATTTTACAATTCAGCAGATCCGAAATCTCTGACTCTGCATCCTAGTCAATTGAATAGAATCTCAGTGAAGGATACATTTAAAGATGGCATTTGTCTCCTCCAGTTAAACATTAGTCATGTGGACAGGGGAGATCAAGGAACATATATTCTCCTTGCACAAAAAAGTGGATATATCGAAAGAGTAGGGTTACGTGTTGAGTTTCTCCCTGGTAAGGCAGAGTGTGCACGAAATGAAATATCAAGAACAGGGCATTGGGTGGAACTGACTTGTACAGCTCCAGTTGGGGATATACCGGGACAGATAATATGTTATCAAGATGGCACACTGATGCCTTGGTTTAGTAAACCTCTTGAAATCGGTATATCTCTAAAACAAACCATACTGGTAAAAAAGAATAACCACCATGTATTTTGCTGCTCCTCGGCCATTGTAAAACCTAAAGGAATATGTCGATGCAATGACTTTGTTTGGGACCCAATTTCAAGTAGCGAGTCGAGCACGAAAGACCCGTGTCCAACAGCTAGCACCACACGTGTGATTGAAAATGTTTCATCGATAACAACACCTAATCCCATAACAACAAATATAACGAAAGTTACACAATGTACCATAATAGAATCCCTTAACACAAGTCAATCACTTGGTTGGATCATTAGCTATTTTTTCACCATATTATTGCTGATAACATTATTTATAATCATTTTATGCCGTAAGTCCAGTGAATCACATTGTAAGCATTGTGATCAGTGGCGTCTTGGGATGAAGTGAGGGTGAAATATCAGCAAGAAAATAGCTTTAATTTTATTTTATCTATTCTCAGTTTATAAATTGTCAAAATGTTAATGTTACATATTACTTGCCCAAATAATATGATAATGCCATTCGATTAGCAAAAACATAACATTATATTGCTTAATGTGTGAACGAGCGGATCCTGTCCAGCAATAGACAACCCATTTACCTGTTCACTCCTTAAGTTACTCAGATCATCTTATTTGCCCAAAAGGTTCTCATCCTGACCGTAGCCGTCTGGTTTAGCCAACAGAGCCGTCGATACAAATCCTAAAGCCCTGTCGATTTTACCCCATCTAGCCAATGCACCAAACCTTGTCAGTATAGGAAGTAGTGGAACTGGATATTATTGAAGACAAAACCTGACATAACTTGTCGTCGCGATTGGTTATTTGTCTGACAGATTTGACTGCCCATTTCCAGATTTGGAGTTGTTCGCTGACGATCAGCCGTGCATCAAGTCTTTCGTCTTCTTTGTGCATGGGTGATCCTCAACGAATCGGAGTTAAGTTTGTTGTCAGCTTTGTTTGTTGCTATGGCAGGCAGCCAGTGAAAACGAATTCGTTTAATCAAATTATGGAAATGCAAGCTATACTTTAAACAAACAGAACTTTGTAATTCCTGATTGAGGTGTCATATGAAAAGGCAGAAATGAGCTTTTTAGAAATGTGATTTTCACTTTGAAATTAAGATATCGTCCGCCAAATGACTTTTTGGTACCCTCTCTTCAAATTGTTTTAAATCACTCATGCATGAAATATGCATCATAAGAGTTGCATTAAATGAAAGAGGCGGATCTAAGCTTGATAAATATGTGCCATTTGTTAATTATAATTATAATTATGAGCGTCATACCAAAAGACGTTAAAAGACGGGAGTTGCTGCTACCTCGTTTGGCGTTCAACAATAAGGGGATAGAGCAACGTCGATCTGGCGCTGCTCAGTGGTTGCCGGGCTCACGATCAATTGGGCAAAAGGAATTTCTATTTTCGGTTTAATGAAATTTGGAGTGGACTTTAAATAATTAAATGATTATTCTTAAGTTAGGATAAAACATTGACAAGTCTCGGTTTCGTTTCGGTTTCATTTTTTCTGGGTCTACACAAAAAACGGTCAAAGAAAAGAAGTTGATTGTATTGAAAGCAAGGGTAAAAATATAAATGAAATGGCAATAATATGAAATAAAATTCCTGGATATTTACCATAACTTCAAAAAAAAATATGGTGTTAATAATGAATTCGATTATGAATCCTACCTACATAATGTTGATTTACATACATTATCTGATAAGGAAGCGTCAAGATGAAAAGGTGTTTGGCCAGATAAGAAATGCGTGGAAGCAAGGAGCTTTTAGACAAAAGAAACTTTAAAACTCTTTGTTAGAAGCCTTGAAAGCATTTTTCGTGATTATAATACTTGAGGTAGATTTGACTATCGAGTTGATTATGGCTCTACCTTCCTTTCTAGATCGATAATAACACGCAAGGGATCCCTTTTTATAAAGTAATATACCACAACATACCAATAACACTAATTCTTTAAACTCTTTCAAACGTACTAAGTTGTCATTGCTATAGTTATTCATCATTGTTAAATAGCTTAAGTATGGGCAGATAGTATGGTATAGGTTTACCTTGTACTAGAATTGCATGTAGCTATTTGCGGAATGTCAGTTTTGTATGCACTTCATTGATAATATGTTCGACACCATTTATTTGTCCGTTTGCTTTATGCTATGATATCAAAAGTTTGTGAGTTGCTCAGTAAATGTATATACTAGTAATTGAATTTTAATTACTCGGTTTTATTGTGCGTTTGTTCTTCCTTTTCAACGAAACCTTCTAACCCGTCGTTAGGTAGAGCTCCGGTCCTACCATGTGACAGCCACAATTAAAGAGCTCCAAATGAGAGTGTGCTGTTTAAGCACATTGTCTGAATCGATGATTGTCCGATGAGGCTTATTTTCACAAGTTACAACCTAAAAAGAAAAATCATAGCTAAAATTGATAATCAACAATTGTTAATTATATGTAAATAATTTGATTTGACCTGATTTGTTTTGTTTCGATCTGATTTGATTTGATTTGGTTTAATTTGATCTGGTTTGATCTGGTTTGATTTTGTTTGATTTGATTTGTATTGGTTCGAGAGAAGAGTGTTTACAGTCAAGTAGACGCAGTATTTAAATCATTATTGTCAATGTTGAGATGCATATATGCATTTTAACTGCCTGTTCGTTTCCTCCCCCACCCTGAGAGTTGGTCTAACGGCACGTTCACTTGTGGTCAGCTCTCTGTCTTCGCGTTCAAACTGGCCCAAGGCAGGCGACCCCCGGTTCGAAACTGAGTCAAGACTTTCGGATGGTGACGTTAATGGTCAGTCCCAATACGTAAATAATGTATGATTGATACACGTCTGTAAAAACCCAATTACACACACATACAAACACGCACACACGCACACTCACACAAACTCCCATCCATCCTCTTCAAGAACTACATAGGCCTTTGGTCGTGTGGTTTCTTTCGTGTGGTTTCTTTCGCCATAAGCTCATTTGAACCGGGCATCCGAAAGGGCTACTATGCAAAAGACGTTCAGATTACTCTCAGCTATGAGTCCCTATTTCAGCTACATAATTATGTTAGATCTACATGCACAATGGTGGATGACTGCGAAAAGAAAAAATATATATACAACATGCCAGATAAGCTTCGATTAACTACAACCAAATCCCCAAAGCTCAAGTCAAGAGGCAGAAAGTGTCCCCCAGTCGTGCCGCCTCTTGCCCAGGCTTCACGGGAGCCGTGTCGAACCCTGAGTGACATAGGTCAGAGCTACGGGTGGGGAGGGGGTGAGAGGCATATGCTCCCCCTCCATCGAACGGCATGCATGGAGAAGGGCAAAGAGAGAGAGAGAGAGAGAGAGAGAGAGAGCGCGAAAGAGCGAGCGAGAGAAAGTGTAAAAGAAATAAAAAAGCTATAGAGGTAATGAACCCTTTCCCACACCCTCCGGTCCTGTTGCCGCCCCTCGATCGCCGTGTTCCCTCGTATCTCGTCCATCTTGCAAGACCAGCGCCCCCTATATTCAGATCCCTATTAGATGGCTGGACCCACTTGTTGTAAACCAATGGGTACAGGATAATGAGAACTATATCGGTACCTTGAATTGACAATGAATAATAAAAAAAACATACACTATAGAGAGGAAAAAGAAAATGTATTTAGATAAAAAGACGTTAAACATTGTGATTTTTCTTTTCACAAAACCTCTTCCGGAAGATTGACACATTCATTGAACAAAGCTGGCACGAGTCATGTCACATTTTCTCTGCTTTGTATTTCGTCATGGTACTTGATAAGGTGAACATTAAATAAAATAGCATACATGATATAATGATGTAGACACTGGTGGATATGAAAAGAGAAAAGTTTCAATGATCATGATAAATAATTTCAGTCAAGAATCAGAAAAATATTCCCTCGTTTCATTTTTCATTTCCTATTTGTTTCTTGGTTGATTGAATTCTTTCATTGATGTGAGTCGCAAAATTTCCTATTTTATTTAATTAGTTCTTGATTTCTATACCCAAAGGACGAGTTATATTTTTTGTATTACCTGAGGGTACTATAACTGATATACTTTCGAAACTGGGATGTCGTAAACACTCTTTACACGTCATTCCCAATCTGCAAGAAAAGGAGATATTGTGAATAGAGTGCCCTCTTTATTTTATGTTTATTATGAACATGATCATGAACGGTTTGACTCCGTAAGATATCAACGACATTTTTTCTTCAAATAATGCCATCTATTAAAAGCTCCAAGTCAAAGCTCGACCTTGAAATTGGTGAAGACAAAGTATTATACTTCTTTCATATCATAATATCTGTAGCACGTTTATCATAGAGCTTAAACAAATATTGGCAATTTTTTCTATAATATTTATTGAAGACTTTTTACTACTCTGTGTTTATCTCATCATTACAGCATAAACAAAATGAAAATTCAATTATTCGTGCTAAAACCACCCATGAAAACAAAGATGCGTATATTTTTCGTATTAATTGACACAATTTGTTCGGACTTTGGCATGCTAGACAAGTTTTTAACAGATCTTAAACAAATATTTGCAGTTATGTAAACAAATATATTGAACTATAAACATTGTATACCACTAAACTACAGAACTTTTTAAAACTCTGTGTTTATCTCATCATTAAAGCATATCCAATGGAAGTTCAATACTTCGTGCTGAAATCACCCGTGAAAAAAATCATGCGTATAGTTGTCGTATTAAAAGACATCTTTAGTTTAGACTTTGGCATGCTAGACAGGGCTAGATCTGTTTTAGGACTGATTTATGGAGGTAAGTTATAGCCTACCTATCTCGTAGCATGTGGACTAAAGGATTAAAGAAAACAATCACACGTGTATTTGATGCCCATACAAATTTGCTGACTTTATCTACGTCATAAGCGCTATATAAGCAAATATTATTGTGATTATTATTATCATTTATTTACTTATTTAGTTCCGAAAATGTGCTCCACCTTCGTGGCCTAAGAAATACGAGAGATGTCATATAATCATAAATTTTCCTCGTAACCTCTTATTTACAAGCCCCAAAAGAGGCCACTAAAAGGATAGACTCTAAACTTTGTTATTCTTGAAATCCGTGTATAAATGACAATGTCATTACAGTCACGAGCGCTGAGATTCTCGATCACAGCCATCAAAACAGATATATGGTTTTATTTTAGATAATCTTTTATCATAAAAGATTATCTAAAATAAAACCATATATCCTTTTCAGTTAAATGTAACTAAAATAAAACGTTTTCAGACTTTTTCTCAATACAAATGATTATTTCTATAAGAATAAATGATTTGTGTTTTGATATTAGTAACAGTATGATTCCGATACAACAGAAGAACAGCGAATTAATAAAACTTAGATTCCTGATCATTTTGCATTGAGATAAACGTATGGTCAGTTCCTGATCATTTTTTTGGATGTAAATACAATTTGCAAAAGCGTCACTTGTTTATTATAAAAGTTCCGTGTTTAACTTACACGAAAATATTTTCGTCGTTTGATATTTCCACATCCCAACATAACACGTAGCAAGATTTTAAGTTGGCAGATGGGGGCAACAACCTATGTTTCAAGGAGTTAACTTAAACTTGGGTAAATAATCTCTTTTAATTTTCAGAACAAACAAATCACAGAAAAACTGGATAAACAAGAGTGTAATCAGCCTCGGACAAACACGTGATCAGATTTCAAGAAACTCTCAGTTGTAACACTTTCGTAACATCATAACATTCGACTGCTACTGTAACATTCGTTGACCGACATTGACCGAAAGAGGCTTGACGTTCCTAGATTTCTGTCACGATTTCTCGTGCCCATGGCTATAGATTGCTCTTTCTGCTTGATGGGTTCACCTGCGTGGTACACACAAGAAAATTATTACAGAACCAATACAATATCAACTTGAATTGTACTTGCACTAGACAAAAAGAGAGACAACCATTCTGTGCAGATTCATATAGTAAAGTTATATGGCTTGGAGTCGAAATCTCTGAGCAATCTATCAACTTGTCCTCGTCTTGCACCCCTGTACTATCCAACTGGGAAAGACTGCCAATGCTATAATCATCTGAAAGATACATGTAATCAAGAAAGGTCTGTATGTTCATTTAAATCAAACAGATGCAAAGGAGATCATCAGTTCTCGTCGATGCATCAAGAGCCTTCAAATCTTGAGCATCTTTCCATAACTTCGTCGGTAGAGTCAACTATATGTGGTACATCTTTCATGAAGCTTAAACATGTTACAAGAAGGTCCATTTCGA
Organism: Strongylocentrotus droebachiensis; assembly: GCA_035222895.1. Lineage (NCBI taxonomy): Eukaryota > Metazoa > Echinodermata > Echinoidea > Camarodonta > Strongylocentrotidae > Strongylocentrotus > Strongylocentrotus droebachiensis. The sequence goes on along the minus strand of JAVYIG010014733.1, from coordinate 26,586 downwards.
TACAGATTTCTTTATATAATTATTTTGTTTCCTTTGTCAAGTATAAGATGTGATTCTATACTGTATGCTACAGAGGGAGACGAGGTAAACCTCAAATTCCCTTACCCATGTAACAGTACAGATGCTACATTACAGTTAGGATACAGAACCCCATTTTACAATTCAGCAGATCCGAAATCTTTGACTCTGCATCCTAGTCAATTCAATAGATTCTCGGTGAACGATACATTTGAAGACGGCATTTGTCTGCTCCAGTTAAACATTAGGTATGTGAAAATGTACGATAAAGGAGCGTACATTCTTCGTGCACAGAATAATGGATATTTTGAGAAACTACTGTTAAATGTTGAATTACTCCTTGGTATTAGGCAATGTGTACACAAAATGAAATTTTAAGAACAGACAATTGGTTGGAGCTGATTTGTACAGCTCGATATGGGAGTATACCGGGACATATTGTGTGTTATCAAGATGGTACATTGATGCCTTTGTTGAAAAAATGTATTGAACTCTTTACGGTTCTAGAGCAGACCATACTGGTACATCAAACTAGTCACCTTGTATTTTGCTGCTCCTCGATCACGGTAAAACCTAAAAAAATATGTGAATGCAATGATTTTGTTTGGGATCCAGTTTCATTTAGAGAGTTAAACATGAAAGACCCTTGTTCAAAAACTCGCAAGACACCGATACCAGCACCCAATCTGATGATAACAAAGCCATCGAAAGTTGCAAAATCTACTAAATCCCATAGCTCCAGTCTAGGTTTGATATTCATGTTCTTTCCAGTCATATCATTCCTGATGACAATATGTGGAATACTTTATTGCATCAAGTCCCATAATTACATTAAGAGAATGGTGCAAAAGATTACGTGTGAGCTACGGCGTCTCTGGGTGGAAAGCGGGCGACGAAAATAACCCTCTGAGCCCTTATGCGGGGGGGGGGGGGGTGGGGGGGGGGGGGGTGGGGGTGGTTTCTCTTTTAATTCCATTTTCTTTTTCAATTTGTAAATGTTGTTAAAATGTACATGTTACACATTACTTGCCCAATATGATTATGCCATTAGATTAGTAAAGGCAAAATGATATACAAATCTATGTGTGAACGAGCGAAGAGAGCTACCAAATATCTTGGCCAAATTTTCCGTTTTGCTATAGTTTCATTGCGAGCATTTAACATTCATTCTCGTTTATTTTAGAAAAGAAAATGTACATTTTTATGAGATTTCAAGACCAATAGTGATTGTAAACTTTGTAATAATTTCCTTAATTTGCGGAAGAGGTAAATCGTAGGTAAGCCTATTGTCATGAAGTTTGCTTTCTCGGTTGGAAATTTTTCGAGAGCAACTTTAAATCAGACGATACTGGTACTAGGGAATGTAAATCATGGGTTATGTTGCTATTCCGTTTTAGAAGAAACTAAAGAAAAGTGTGATGGCTCAGACTATGTATAGAATCCGAAATCCAACGAGAAGATTCATGATGAAAATAGATCTATTTGTTTCTCGGGAGGCCTGTTGGCATTCAAACAGTGCCCTCTCCATATCCATCCGATCACATACTCGCATCAGTACCAGCAATAACAGAAACAACAGCGGTATACGAAGATGCAAATGAACAAGTTGCACAAATATCGATTTACGCATTGCACATTTTTCTGTTTGCAACGATTTCCTTGTATGTAATAGGAAATATTGCTCATTTTTGCCCTTTGATGTTGCCCAAGTCCGCTAATCCTAAATTAGACCAACGACGCTAAACAACCTTTTGGCCATGAGCCTGTCCCGAAGTAGACAACCCATGCACCTGTTCACCCTTTAAAGTTACTTATAGACCATCCTATTTGCCAAAAAGGATCTCATCCTGACCGTAGCCATCGGGTTTAGCCAACAGAGTCGTCGATACAGACCTTAAAGTCGTGTCGATTTAACCCCCGTCTAATTATGCATCAAAACTCTGTCACTATATAGGAAGTAGTGCAACTGGACATTACTGAAGACAAACCGTGACAAAACTTGTCGAGATTGGTTATTTGCCTGACAGATCTAACTGCCCCTTTCCATAAGGGTTAATTTTCTCATTAAGGTCCACGGATTTTTTTTTCCAGAAGGAAGAGGTATTGCTCTGTGCAATACAAAACATGAAAATTGAGAAAGAAAATTGATCGGAGTTGGGGTCATGACCCCAACCCCGATCAAAAGTAACACTCCCCGAAAGAAAGAAGTGCCCTTTGACCACGCTTTGTTGCCCTAATATGCTCTGGATGTAAAGGAAAAAAAGGCATTTCCTGTCCGTCCAACCTTAATACCCCTCCCCCTAAAAAAAAAAGAAAAGAAAAGAAAAATAGTTTTATTCAATTCAGCTTAAATTGACAAAGTGAAATTTTGAGTCTTTGGGTTGTCTGGGGGTGCCGTTTGGTGTCAAATGATTATCTCATTAATAAGTTCTGAAATTGTGAATATTATATCGCTACTCAGTAGTTTTTTGAAAAAGGTAGGACTTTCCTTTGTATCTTAGATTGTATTTTCAATTTCTAAGCTGTACCATGAACACTCACAATTTATTATTTGAAGAGCAATATATTGTAATATATTCTATGTAACTATAAAGCAGCTCCAGCATATGTACAAACTTGAGTCCTGAAAGTGGATCTTCATATATAAAATATTCAGTCAGAATGTACTTTTTACTATGTTTATGAACTTTCAAATATTTTATCAGTACATTTAAAACTTCACGGTGAATGTATCAGGTTTAAAAACTGATTACCATTTGCACGTGTAGTAAGGTATTTTGTTGAAAATCCACGTTTAGTACGAGGATACCAATGGATTCGTCTTTTATTCTGTATTTTGTTTTTGTTGCTTTTATGTGTTTCAATACATAGTAATTGTTTTATATTGTGTTATCAAACCGGGCCTCATGGGACACCCCACTGTTTGCTACCCTGTATAAGTATTAGGAAAAAAAGAAAAATGTGTAAATGATAGTTAAACAAATGAAAATGATAGATAAATGAATGATTGCTATTAGTTTATAATTTTGTCATGATGTAATTAATTACTCTTTTTTATGTTAATCTGTAGCAATATTTAATTTATTTTCGTTATGTATGTAACCAGATGGGCCAGAGTCGAAACGCATATATATGCTACCATTTGACTCTTTTCATCATAATGCAATACAGTTTTTGACTATTTTCTAACTTCTAGTTGCAACGCAGGCATGTTTGTTCCATATATACTGTATAGCATTGGTACTAGCAGTGTCCGCAATGTTTTGGTAATGAAAAAAAAAATTAGTTCATTTATTGATTTCTTGTATATAGTGAAAAGAAACGTCTAATCACTGTTCAATAAAGATTCGTTCTGATGCCTAGCAACACGTTTGTGTTTACATTTAGAGGATGAGCGATCGAAACTTGAAAGAGGGGGAACTGTTCGAGGAGATGGGTGATAAAAAGAGAGGGGAGGCTAAGAGTATAGGAGAGAGGGAGCAAAGGGAGAGTGATCAAAGCAACTCATGAATTTTTGCTGGTCATTGAAAAGTGAATAGTTGTTGAACAGTTTTATCTTAACGAAACCTGTCTGACTGCAATTTTTCAAACGCATCCGCATTTTCTGTCCCGCCGAACAAATTTGTCACTCGACTAACATCCCCAATGTGTGAAGATAACAATTTCCAACAAAATTAACCCATTGCACATGGGAACTGGATAGTTCCTATAATAAGTCTATGGTTATGAGAGAATTCAATAGTCAATGGATTAAAAAGAAATCCACTGCCAAGTGCCATATCAAATCAACAAAAATATATTTAAGGAAAAAATTGAGTTCAAATTTGTGTGATGATGTAGAATAAAACGAGAACAAAAATAAACAAAATCATATCAAAGATCTACAGCTGGCTGTGCATCGGAATTTCCAAAGGTTCGTAATGTTTAACACAATCGTCATTTACCAAGGTGTGTATTACCTTTTAAATGAATTAAGTGCCTTAAAACCCCACTGTCCTACTTGTAGCTACTTGTTCCCTCTATATAGAAATCTTTCCCAATCGGTGCCTGTTGATCCCCCATGATCCTCTTTTTCTTATGTTAGTTGAGAGCTGAGTTAATGAGATAGCCACCTGTCAGTGACCTCGCTCTGTGGTCTAATCCCTTCTGGCCCAGTAGTATTGACGGTCTTTAATTCCGACCATTTGTCGCAATACACCTTGGGTTCATTATTCCGGACGTTCGTAACTCCGAAATACAATTTTTAAGAATAAGGTTCTACCAAATTTTCAAAACTTTAACCTTCAACATTATGAAACCTATTTAATTACGGAGTTCCGAGCCTTCGTAATATAAAATATTTGAATTTATGAATCTTCAGATTAACTAATGTTAAGAATATGACTTCGGAAAAATGGCATGGAGCAGTTTAACCAAGGTATAACCATGTATAATTACACAGATTTTAACACATGTGAAAAGATTGAATTATTAACCTAATTTTATTCCCAATTACTTAATTCCATTAATTACATATCATTAATTACGATCTACATACTCTGTATAACTTCCTCTCCAAGAACTACAATACAAGCCTTTGGTCTCGGGGTTTCTTTCGCCATAATTATGCTCATTTGAACCGGGCATCCGAAAGGGCAACTATGCAAAATACGTTCGAATCATTCTCAGCTATGAGTCACTATTTCAGCTGCATATTATGTTAGATCTACATGCACAATCATGGTGGATGACTGCGAAAAGAAAAAATATATATACAACATGCCAGATGAGCTTCGATTAATTATAACCAAATCCCCAAATCTTAAGTCAAGAGGCAGAAGGTGTCCCCCAGTCGTGCCGACTCTTGCCCAGGTTTCACTGGAGCCGTGTCGCACCCTGAGTGACATAGGTCAGATCGAGCTACGAGTGGGGAGGGGGCGAGAGGCATATGCTTCCCCCTCAATCGAATGGCATGAATGGAGAAGGGCAAATAGAGAGACTGAGAGAAACAGAGAGAGAAATAGTAAAAGAACTGAAAATATAGAGGTAATGAACCCCTTCCCACACCATTCCGTCCATGTTGCTGTCCCTCGATCGCCCTGTTATCTCGCATCAAATCCATCTTGTAAGACCAGCGGCTGAACCCACTTCTTTACAACACAATATAGGATAATGAGAAATAAATGGGGACTATTTAAATGACAATGAATATACAAAAACAATAGTACAATAGGGAGGAAATAGATCGTATATAGATTTTTAAAAGTCGTTAATTTAAGTAGATACAAAGTGATTTTTGTTTTCTAAGTATTGTATGCTCAATTCATGACAACATTTATGGAGAACCTCTATTCTTTTTTTCAATGATGTACCCTAAGAACGTAAACTCAACCAAATGAAAATCTAGCGGTGAACCTTATTCCATCAGCCAGAAAGCATTACCCTCATAAGACTTCAGTCGCCATACCGCATCTTTTGTTCTCTTACGTAACCCTCCCTTTGTCGCGGAGGCAACGGAGCTGAGAACTGGAAGAGCGAGGAAGAATGGGTATGGCGACGCCCTGAAACAAGCATTGTTTGAAAGGAATTCGAAGGGTACCCGATATACTAAAATACACAGGTATATACCATCATCTCTACGAGCCAATACATGACCACTGCGCACCCATAACGTTGGCGTAGAGACGGGACAGGTTGACAAGGAACGGTGTTGAATGTTGCTTGTCAAGAACTTCGACTTATGGAATATGGTTGTGAATAAGGCGCTGTGAATGCACGAAATACATATATGTTTCACTTTGGAATATATAAATATATTCGACACTTATTCTACACCGAATCAACGCCATATTTCTTCATCTTTTGAGGGGAAATTCAAAGACTTATACACGTCTATGACTGATATTGTCTAGCTTCCTTATATGCCATGATGATTCTTTTTCGATCACGACTCGAGATTGTCGTCGTCCTCGTGGCGACTTTGCTGATGTCGACGACGTCGGCTGCCGACTCGTTCAGCTTCATCATCGAGCCCAGTGATACTACGGCTGTTCAGGTAGGTTGTCGTTTTTGTTTTTATTTAATATCTAAAGAATTACTGCTATATATTATGTGAGTACATGTAAAGCAAGGTGTGTACGTGGTAAGGTGTGGTGTATCTACGTGTTGTCTGTTATCTTAATGCATCTATTATCTTGCAATGATTATGAAATAGAGCACGGGAATCATATATTCAAAACGATACTATACCTATGATTGAATTTATTATTTAACTGTATTTTTTTGCTATAATCAGTTAAAAAAAAACTCTTCTGTAGTTAGGGGTAATCTTATTCATGGACCTCCGTACGCTTATGGAACTCATTTAATTATGCATAAAACAAACAAAAGAGGCAATACCCTATTTTTTAAAATTGGCAATAAACGATAACATTAGGGAAAATATCTTTTTGTCAAGCTGTTGATAAAATTAAACTTATGGCCAACACAAATATAAACAAAATTACATATTCCCCCTACAAATTAAGTCTATATTTAATTTGTTAAAGCTTAAAACAGTATAAGATAATGTACAAAATGATCGATACATATACGTTTGACAAAGAAAGATACAATGAAAAACAAGGTTCTAGTGTAGTTGGAGGTGCCTCCATCTATCAATAAATAAAATAACCTTGTTGCTTATAAATGTAGATTGTTTGTTCGACTTCATAACGGGTTTTAAAATTTCACATTTACTTTAGAAAGGGAAGTAACGATAAAAGAATCTAAATAATTGGCGCGGCCGGTTCTTGCATCATAATTAATCAAAATGATTATATCCACACAATCGTTGTATGATGTATGATGTACGTTGTATGATGTGCAAAGTTGTTATGAAAATTACACAACGCTCGCCTGAATCTGTATTTCATTACTACTAGGTTTTTGTGTTATTTGGGTTTTTACAGATGTCAATCAGATAGGATGATTCACAACTGGGGACCGAATTTTAACGTTAACTATCGAAGACGTAGCTTTCAATTAATTTCGTTCTCAATATATTTGTCTTGTGCAATCTCAGGCATGAGAAGATGTTGGGAGTTTGAGCATTTATGTCTTTGCTTACATTACTTTTGTTCCCATCTCGGAGCACCATAAAACCCTTAACTCTTAACATGAGATTGTGTTAGATTGTTTATTCTTGATCTAAACAAGGAAAACATCATCAATTCAGAAAGAAGTGATAAATAGTATTTAAAAGCTTAACATACCCGTACATTGTGGATCATTATGTGTAAAAAGGTTTAACCCTTTGTATATGGGAGCCAACTGGTCCCTGTATTAGGTCTATGGTAATTAGATAATTCAGAAGTCGGCAGGTTAATGGCGACTCCTTACTTTGTATTAGCCTTTGTTATGAAAAGTACATGAATAGAACCAGTGGAGCTCGGGCTCATGCAAAATCAATGGCGGCTTAGTAAATGAATGATGAGATAGAGTGATTGAATGGTATTAAATGCAACGTTATCTAAAAACTAAAATTCTAACAGTTCCTCAACTCGGAAGGAGTTGGTATCCCATCTCACGGTTTTATGATGTTTACCGCTCAACAAATCCAAGATAGCTCAAAATGCTCCTCCCCATTCGAATAGGAACAAAACAGCTCTCTGACCACCCCTCCTCCTCACACACACTTCCACCAAATAACTACTATGATCATCCCCAATCTTCCAATATATCGCTGTTGTCATCTCTTTTTCTGAATGCCAACTTCTTCATCATCGTCATTATTATAATTATCATCATCATCACCATAGTATCATCATTGTCATCATCATCATCATCATCAATAACTCCACAACTTCATTACCACCATAGTCATCATTGTGACATCATTATCTCTACCATCACCACCACGACCACCAATAGCATGAACCTCAAAGCTAGTTTCATGAACAGCTAAATTCTGCTACAGTCTGATTCTGAATTTTAACAAACGAAAATTGATAATGATTTGATATATTTTGTTGGTGGTTTCTTTTTCGACACAGGGCACGACGATGACTCTGTACTGTTCTGTCAACCAAGATGCTACTACCTTCATGTGGGTGAGGGATACAGTGGTCATCAGTCAGACCCTACAGATCGTGGGAGACGCTGACCCAGACAGGTGAGAAGGAGAAAATGGTCAATGGAGAAGAGGGATAAGTTGAGAGCGGGAGAGAGAGAGGGAGAGATAGAGAGAGAGAGAGAGAGAGAGAGAGAGAGAGAGAGAGAGATAATAAGAAAAGAGAGAGAGAGAGAGAGAGGGGGGAGAGAGAGAGAGAGTAGGGCGATAGAGATATGGGCCTACGAGAGGTCCACGATAGAATTGATAGGAAAAGTGGGAATAAGAGACCGCAGGTGAAAGAGAAAGGGTTAAGGTTAGAGAGAGAGAGAGAGAGAGAGGAAGAGGGAGAAAGAGAGAGAGAGAGAGAGAGAGAGAGAGAGAGAGGAGGAGGACACAAAATTAGGAGAGAAAGAGAGGTAGATAAAGTGTGAGAGTGGGAAATTGACATTCAAAAGTAGATAGAAAGAACTGAAAGGAGGAGATAGACCTAGGTCAATAAGAAACAGAAGGACATGCATGAGACTTACAGACTTACAGGCCTGAATTTACAAAGGAGGTTTGTCGACAAACCTCCTTTTGTTTCGACAAACCTCCTTTTGTCTTTTACAAACCAAGGTTTGTAAAAACGCGTCGAAACGCGTCGTATGACGCACATAAACCTCGGTTTGTCGACAAACCTCCTTTGTGAATTCGGGCCACAAAGAATGAGACCAAAGATACACAGAAAGGGAAGAGAGAGGAGATGGTACTGTTAGATTATCAGACATCCAATAAAGGATGATATACTTTTTTTATTTTTCAGGTATTTGGTCTTCTACAGACAATTTTCAAAGGAGAAAGTTAGAGGGAAAGCGAGAGAGAGAGAGAGATAGAGTAGGGCGATAGACACATGGACATACGAGAGGTCCGAGATAGAGTTGATAGGAAGAGGGTGGGGGTAAGAGACCGCAGGTGAAAGAGAAAGGGGTGGGGAAGAGAGAGAGAGAGAGAGAGAGAGAGAAGGACACGACATTTAGAGAGAAAAGAGAAAGAGAGAGAGAGAGAGAGAGAAAGTGTGAGAGTGGGAGATTGACATTCAAAAATTAGATACAGAGAACTGAAAGGAGGAGATAGACCTAGATCGATAAGAAACAGAAAGACCTACATGACAGAGAAAGTGAAAGAGAGAAACTTACATAGAATGAGACCACAGATAAACAGATGGGGAAGAGAGAAGAGAGAAGAGATGGTACTGTCAGATTAGCAGACATCCAATAAAGGATAAAATTTATTTTTATTTTATTTTTATTTTTCAGGTATTCGGTCTCCTACAGCAGCAAGTCCTACAGCCTCATCATCGAAGACGTCAGACCCGAGGATGCAGGTACGTTCAAATGTGTTGCATTCTCCGGTGGAGCCGGCCTCTTGTCTCAAAACGCCAAGCTCGAGGTGCACGCCCCACCCTTTCAGGAATACCCATCCATCACCAGCTCGGTGACAGGTATGATCGTCGTCGGCGAGACCATCGAGATCGTGTGCGAAATCGAAGGCGGTAATCCCATCCCGGAAATAGAGCTCATCAAAGGCAATGAGATCATCGTGGTCGCATCGGGACGTCTGGTCTACGTATGGGTGACGGAACAAGTCGATGAGGGCGCGATGTTCGAGTGTCGGGCACAGCATTCTCTTTGGACAGAAACAAGGTCTTCCTTCATCGGTCCATTCGACATCGTGACGGAATTACCGAATATCGTGCTGGCGCCCTCGACGGCGGAGATCACCCTCGGCTCGACGACGTCGTTCGTCTGTACCGCAGCGCCGGCTCCAAGGGCCGTCTACCGCTGGTTTCTGAACGACGAGGAGTTGGAAAGCAACGGTGATGGTTCGGTGGTGATCGACAGCACCTTCTCGGCGACTGTACTGCACTTGGTAGGTACAAGGGACACCAACGGTCTCGTACGGTGCCAGGTTGAAGCACCTAATGGACAGGCTTCTACAGACTCTTCCTTAACCCTGATCATAACGGAAGTCTCCACCCAGGCACCTAGCCCACCCGTTGCTTCAACAGAGAGGGTCACTCAATCACCGAATACCCGCGTTCCCTCCCTTCCTACTGAGGCACCAAGGGAGACGGATGCACCAAGTACCAAGGCACCCACCGAGCCGCCCAGAGTAACAGATGCACCAAGCACCAAAGCAACAACCATTGCTCCGCAAGAGACAAATACCCCTCGTCCTTCTTCTACTACCCTACGACGACGGGGAGCAACCGACGAACCATCACCATCCACTCAAGGACTCACCGACTCCATGACAACCGGAGAAACCACATCGGATGGTATGGTCCGTGACGCATCTTCCTTCGACACCATCTTCGTGGCTTCGGTCAGTACCATCGCCTCCCTCATTGGCGTCATTTTCGTCGCTGCAATGGGCGCCGTCTGCTACGTCACCACCAAACGTCGCCGCGAGAGGCGCGCCGATATGCACTCCGGTGGCAACACGAATGGGGACGTCTTCTTCCGTAGTCGCTACATCGGCATCGTTCGCTCCTGGTTTTCACCCGTCCACCAAGACACACAAAAAACCTTGACCTCGTTTGAGGGTCCTACTCCCGACCAATCCCCATATAATACTATTACTTCAAGGCGATAGGTTCAGTTTCACAACGAAGCTGATAATACGCTCAATAAGCAAACCGGTTTACACGGCTTGAATATTTAATCTTTATTTACCACATTATTTTCCTTAAAAAAAAAGGTTCACATTCGTTCTTAAGCAATGATATTGCAGATGTATTATCTGAATAGTAGTTTAGATTCTGAATATAACAGAAAAATTGTCACCAGATACTGCATTTGCAATTATTGTAGCATATTTATTGTACCGATTGGCATTTGTGGCAAATGAGGGATAAAACAAATCTTTATTACCTTTCCTCGAATTTGGGAAACATTTTAATGGTAGATATTTTACCTGTTAAAGAAATGTACTCTCAATGTAAGGTCATCCATGTATGCCGTGGATTTTTTTATTACAGATTTTCCCGTATTTTATAAACCAGTCATTGGTATCTTTCCACAAAAATGTGAGACAAATTGATGGACATTTTACTTGTAAAGATTTTACTCTCGAGGATGAATTGACTCATTTACTGACTTGCTACTTTGCCGTTTGTTGCTCTGCCGTGAGTCGTATCAGATGGTACGCTTTTTATTCACTATTTTAGCACGAAGGCGAATGAGCGAAATTGTATTTGATATTCAACAAAGGTCTTTCAAATATCTTCAGTAATACCATAGTCACGCCAACGAGACTGAAGCGAGACCGAATTACAGAGTCAGTTTGGCCGTGTAACTGGCCGGGGTGTCAGAGCTTTAATTTGTAGGAGGGTAATTGATGTACGGCATTATCTATCATTTTGTTTTACTAATCATTTTCTTATACGTTGACTTTAAAATGTGATTCGTGCTTTTGGAAATATCGTGTCCAGATGGGCAATAATTAAAATCTTTGCCGAATGCGGACGATTTTATATCATAAAGCACAACAAAAGTGGGTCATTTTTGTATTAGTGTTGTTAAAACAGTGAATTTCATCATAGTTTTTCGTATAATTTCATTTCTTCTTTAATTTTATCTATTCATTTTTTTAGCATTTAATATCAAAGGTCGCAAACATCTAATCAAATATATTTCTCTTTCTTTATATAACATTATCTATTCATCGTCTAATTATCTTAACATTAACTCTTCTTATACAAATGGTACCGCCATAAATTATTCTACATTACACACTTATTGAAATAGGCGCAAAATGTTTAAAAGAAAAATACGATCTTTCCTTTTTGTATCTGGTGCTAGCACCCCTCAGTATTCAGCGTGAAGAAAAGAAAGAAGCCATTCTATTCTGAAACTTGTTTGTTCTATTTTTGTCTGATGTAAAAGGTGGTGTGTAATCTGTTTCACTTTTATCGATTTTTTTAAAACAAAAAAATCCACACGAGTCTTAAAATGTTTTTATCTAATTTTACCAGTAGATAGATATGATACGACATAATGTAATGTATTTTTTATGGAATACCCTATATATTTCAAATAAAATGTTTGTTTTAAGAAGCTAATGAGTCCAAAGGTTTATTTTATCATGTACCAATGTTTATTTTTACGACATATTAACCGGAAAGTGGTATGAATCTGTTTGTCTGTAGATTGGAACATTGATAAATTACTTCGCTTCGAACATGAGCTGTCTTCAGCCTATACATCAAAATATTTCCCGATGTAGAACATTCTTCAAATATATAAACAGTCATGCATGTTCCACACGAATTCACATATTACATAAGGCCTACCTCGATATGTCTGAGACTAATTCAGCCAAAACGTTGTTCAGTTGTTTTTCACGTCTACTCTCGATTGTTTTATTAATTACAATTTTATTTGGTTGGTAAAAAATATTCAAAAAACATTCATATTGGCTTTAAAATGGAAAGGATGTGTTTCAGTCGCTTTTGAAAGAAGGTGAAATAGTTGTGGTTACGGAGAAACGAGGATAAACATGTGGGCTCACCCCCCCCCCTCTCTCTCTCTCTCTCTCTAATTATGATGATGCTCACGGGCGTACTGGGGGGGGGGGGTGGCTTGTGGGATGCTGCCCCCCCCCAAAAAAAAAAAAAAAAAAAAAAAAAAAAATCAATCAATCTAAAAAACAAAAGGAGGGGCAGGGAGAAAAAGAAGAGGAAAGACTTTTTTTTTTTACCACTGCCGAATTCATAATAATTCCATTGGTCAGTTGGGTCCATCAAGTATAATTTTATATACCGTCAAGCTTTGCTTGGGGCTTCATGTTTTGTTTCTTGAGCGCCTGTCTTCTTACCAAATTTAAAGAATGTATATAAAATCCATGCCCTCTTAAAGTACCCTAGAAAATACTTTTTCATTATTTCAATAGTCCCCCTGTTAAACATCTAAATTGCTAAAATAAATTGTACAAAATCCAAGCCTATCTTTCGAATGCAAACAATATTTGTGTAATCACGATTTCCCTTCTCACACACCGCCCAGCCCCTCTCTTACCGCATGTTATTTCCTTTTTAGATTGAGGAAAGACTTGTGAAAAACTGCAAACAATGGCATTAGTTCTAGGGTACTGGTGACATATTCTCCATATTTTGTTTGCTTCATCTGGGATTGTCTACCATCCCTTCACACGTAAAATTGAAGAAAAATAGAGAAACAGAATTAGGTGGATCTCGTGAATAAGACTACATCACACTCTTTACCTTTGAAATAAAGGGAATTTTGTAAATTGTATATCATTGGAGAAGTTTTGATACGGTTTCAGATGTTAATTAAAGGCTACCTAGCGCCATAAGAGAGGGAGAAGGGGGTAAATATTAAGCCCATACTTTGATTTGTCTGAGTGATCAAAAGTGCCCTTAAGAATAAAAGATTCCAATCTAAAAAACGTAAACATTTCTCGTTCGGTTGCTACGTGACTTTGCGAAATAACGTCAATATAAATGCAACATTTTATTCAGTAAAATGCAGGGTCTTTTACACCCCCTCTCGCAGATTCAACAGATCAATCCCCGAGTCGTGTCTTATTTACATCACTGTAAACACTTCCCCCTCTCTCTCTCCCTCTTTTTCTTTCTCTGTCTCTCTCTCTCTCTCTCTCTCTCTCTCCTTTTTTCTCTCTCTCTACCCCCCTCTCTCTCTCTCTCTCTCTCTCTACATGCTATATTATTGCATCCAAATTCCAAGCTGACCTGCTTAGCGTTAAAATCGAAAATGCATTTTACAGCGAGTAATTATTAATCTACATGATAACGCAGATGGCGCTCATACACAATTACAGAATCGCAGAATTGGGCAGTCTGTTGACAAGTAAGATATGACAATATTGTATGAGAATTTCTGCTACAAAATTATTATTGCATCGGATTTAACTCTCCACAATGGCGTAGCCTGAGTCCATTTATTGAGGGTCACTAGAACCGGGGGGGGGGGGGGGGGGGGGTCTCCGTTTTTAATCGAAAAACAAAATGCAAAATTACAAGGCTACTCACGGGGGGGGGGGGGGTAGCCCAAGGTCAATATTCATTAAATCTTACTAAGCGAGTTTTCAACGAATTACATAGGCTATAGTTAATATTTGACAACTTTGCAAGATGTAACTTTGTAGGCTTTGTAAGATTATGGTCCCTGACGTTCCCGAATATCCTCGTATTTGAGCAGTAATCTGCCCGAATTTCCTCATTTACGGGCAGGAGCTGCCCGAAGATGTGATTTCTCCAATTTCCCCTCTCAAACTGACAAAAAGTGTTAAAACATGTCAGAAAATATAGAATATAGACAGCTGATATTCGGTAGGGGGATGCCCCCCCCCCCCAACCCCGGCTCCTCACAAATAAATACAACCGTACGTCTGTGATAGCTTACAAAGCTCTAAATGGTCAAACTCCTAGTTATGTAACTGAATTGTTGAATATCAAGTCTCAAACTCATGGTGGTAACCTTCGTACAAGTTGCAAATACCCCCATATAAAACCAAAGTAACCCTCGGAGACCGGTCATTTCTTTGAGCTGCCCCTAGATTATGGAATAGATTACCACTAGAAATAAGGAAAGCCCCATCACTAGAAAATGTTCAATCAAGACTGAATACTCACTTGTTCATGAAATATGTATAGCACAGCATTTACGAGCTCTTGCAGCGGAGTATAGAACATATCCACATAGTTATTGCGCTTTACAAATGAATATATTATTATTTTATTATTATTAATATCGGTGATGGGGTTTGGCCTACTTATGGACATATTTCTCTAAATTTTTCAGAAAATCTACTTGACACAGTTTCATCAATTACTAATTGAATAAAAGTTACAAAGAAAAATTCATACTTATAATCACAAAATTAATTATTCTTTTTCAAAATAATTAACTTTTTTTCTTCCACAGGTGGTACTTTTTAACATCTGCCCTTTATAATATTTCCTTTAAATAACTTTTGAATATGTTTGTGTATGTTTGTTGTGTATGTTTGTGTATATAAAAAACATAGTGAAGCTAAATAATAGATTTGTAAAACCTACATATTTTGAACGAAATTATCACACCATCTTCGGCTGGAAGCAAGTAAGTAGGGGTATGTAGCGTTGGACGTGGAGATCAACAGATTCTGGACTAACCATTTGGTTGAGTCATGGTAGTAATGGTTGAGTTGAGAAACTTGTCACAACGTATCGTTTCCGGTTGGTCCTTGGACGTCCAAATATAGCCAAAAGGCTTTCGCTCGCCAGCCACTGACCTAGCTCTTCAACATTAAATAAAAAGTTTTAAAATCCTATTTATCCAATTCTATATATTCAAAACAGTAAATCTAATTTAATAAAAGATAACATTCCTAACAGGCATGCGTAAATATTTACTCCTGGACAGGGGCGTCGCTAGACCTTTTTCAGTGGGGGGGGGGGGGGGGGTGTAGAGGCCAACGATTACCGACAAAACTAGCCACCAATTACCGACAAAATTAAATGTCCAATATCTACACATTTAACCCTATAAACCCGGGGCCGAAGGCTAAATTGTTTTTCCTATGGACTATCTGTAGTACTTGCGTATGCGAAAATGGTCATTTCCACGACGACACAAATATACGAATTATTTCGTCAACTTAGTCAGCATTCATAGCTATATATTTTAATGAAGGCGCGGATCTTATTTTAGGGAGGGGCGGTAGTGAGCAAGCGAATCGCGCTAATCAGGGGGGTGTGGGTGAAAGGCCTTCCGCGCGAAGCGCGGAACCTTAGACGTTTCCTTAAATTATTAGGAAAAGAAGACGATTTATTGTACCGTTCTCGACTGTTAATCCTTGTCTGAATGAAGTTGCCCCCCCCCCCTCCCGCGCGAAGCGCGAAAGCTTTGACGTTTCATTATAAGATTGTTAATCCTTGTCTAAATTCAGTTTCTCCCCCTTCCGCGCGAAGCGCGGAAGTTTTGGCGTTTAATTAAATTATTAGAGAAAGTAGATGATTCTTTGAACCGTGCTCCACTCTTAATCCTTGTCTGAATGCAGTTTCTCCCCCTCCCTCCGCGCGAAGCGCGGAAGATTTGACGTTTCATTCAATTATGAGAAAAAGCAGACGATTCGGTGAAATGTTCTCGACTCTTAATCCTTATCTGAATTCAGTTCTCCCCCTCCGCGCAAAGCGCGGAAGTTTTTGACGTTTAATTTAATTATTAGCTCGACTCTTAATCTTTGTCTGAATGAAGCTTCCCCCTCCCACGCGAAGCGCGGAAGTTTTGTTTGAAATATTAGAGAAAGAAGACGATTCGTTGTACCGTTTTCGGACTCTTAATAAGCCCTAACTGTCTGAATTCAGTTCCCCCCTTTAGCGCGAAGCGCGCAAGATGTGACGTTTTCTTAAATTTTTAGAGAAAGAAGACGATTCGTTGTACAGTTTTCGACTCTTAATAAGCCCTATTTGTCTAAATTCAGTTTTTCCCCTCTCGCGCGAAGCGCGGAAGCTTCGACGTTTCTTTAAATTATTAGAGAAAGAAAATTAAGATTCGTTGTACTGTTCTCGACTCGTCTAAGTTTTCCCCTTCGCGCGAAGCGCGGAATTTTTGGCGTTTCATCACAATATAGAGAAAGGAAGACGATTCGTCGTACCGTTTTCGACTCTTACAAAGCCCTATTCATTTCATTTGACTTCAGTTTCCCTCTCTCGCGCGAAGCGCGGAAGCTCTGACGTTTCCTTTAATTATTAGAGAAAGAAGAGGATTCGTTGTACCGTTTTCAACTCTTAATAAGCCCTATTTGTCTGAATTCAGTTTCCCCCTCTCGCGCGAAGCGCGCAAGCTTTGACGTTTCCTTAAATTTTTAGAGAAAGAAGACGATTCGTTGTACCGTTCTCAACTCGTCTAAATTAAGTTTTCCCCTTCCGCGCAAAGCGCGGAATTTTGGCGTTTCATCACAATATAGAGAAAGGAAGACGATTCGTCGTACCGTTGTTGACTCGTAAACCTTGTTTGAATTTAGTTTCCCCCCAATTTTTAAAATTCTGATTTCTTTAGCTGATATTATAGGAAAGTGAAACTTCGAGAAAATACAAGTATTGTAGTTGTAGTCACTCTCGAAGTCGTCACAGCGGATACAAAGTCACAGTTCGTAGCGAAAAAAACTTGTCGGCCGACCGACAATATACATCGCACCGACTTTAAACTTCTGCATTGATATAGAACACGAGGATCGAGCAAGAATACCGACACAGCTGACCCGACACAGCAAAATATTTACCCGTGTCTTTCTTGCTCCCTCGACGAGACGACTCCATCCAACAACCCCCTTCTCTTTTTTACTCCCACTCCTCCTCTCTCAGGCTCTTACCTCCCCCTCTCTCCTCCTTTTCACCCCCGTTTTCTTTTCTTTCCCTTTTACTCTTTTTTTTCCTCCTTTTTTTTTGCTTCTTTTATTTTTTTTTCTTTCCCTTTTACTCTTTTTTTTCCTCCTTTTTTTTGCTTCTTTTATTTTTTTTTTCTTTCTTTCCTCTCCTCCCTCTTTTTCTTTTTCTTTCTTCTCTTTTCTTTCCTTTCTTTTCCTTTCTTTCCTTTTTTTTCCTTTCTTTCTTTTCTTTTCCTTTTCTTTTTTTCTTTTCTTTCCCTTTCCCTCTTTTTTCCCCCTCCCCCTTTTCTCTTTTTTTCCCGACGGCAGCGCAATTTTACCGACAATATCCTGACAAGTGGGGGGGGGGGGGGGGTGTCGCACCCCCCCACACCCCCCCCTTTGGCGACGCCCCTGCTCCTGGATGATAAACTTCTATAAACCTACACAAATGCAACAAATGTCTATTCTCGTACAAAGTCGTAGAGCTTCCTATGTACAAGGATGCTTATCATGATGATGTAAAGTAAAGGGTGTGTTAAGCGGTGAATTTGGTGTTTGATCTAGAACCTGCTCGTCTACTTATCTACAGGGGCAGATCTAGGGGGTTTGGTGGTTTAAACACCCCCCTTGGGCGGCCAAGTGAAGAAAAAAAAAAAGGGGGGGGGGGGAAGATAAAAAAGAAAAAAAAGAAGGAAAAAAAGTAAAACAGTAAAAGGGCTGATCTATTTCCATATGGTCTACACCCAGCCCGGTTTCTCCCTTTTTTCTGCTTCTATTCAGGGTGGACTTCCCCTTTATCCCAGTGTAGGGTTTAAAAATAAGAGACCTTGAAAACTAAAAAAGTAGTAAATTTATGAGTGACCTGAGGAAACATAAAATGACCTTCAACTTGACAAATTGACCCTAGCTTAGCGAGTCCATGCTTGGGCAACTCTACTCACTGATAGTTTCTACAGAGGCCCGGCGGAACAATTATTTCGGTTAAACTTTAAACCACCCTGAAATCAATGGTGCACGCCCCCGGGCTATTTTATCTTGAGCCTCAATATTTACTCGTAAAACCGTGACCGAAAGATATACGACATTGCAGTAAATAAATTAAACGTCTAATCTGTACCTGTACACTGTCTCATCACAACCCCCTGGTCTAACGCAATGTGGAGACAGGTGCTATACGCGGTCGTTGTTAAAATTACTATACAATCGGCTCGTGCATGTGAATCCTGAGAGTCTGGTCAGGCTAGGTCGTCGTTGGACTAGTTGAATAGTAGCAGGACCTGTTCTATAGGGATCTAAACTAACAAAAGGAGCCATGTTTGGAAGATTGGTGAACCGGTGCGTTTCAGGAGTTGTAAGGCGACAGCCAGTGGTTCGAACCCGTAAGCGAGTCGCTCCCCTGACGTCACAATGCTCGAGTTCGGCTAGTTATCATTCTAAAATAACAACTATTAGCTCCGCATCGGAGATGCCAAAGTTGATGACCTACGAAAATGGAGAAAGGGTAAGTAACGTCGTGCTGCGAGGCCGGGTAGATTTAAAGTATTGGGAGCCCCACAATCTTGATGGCGAAATTTCACTTAAAGCTTATCTGTACTAGTTTATAAGAGGGATTAGACCACCCTGCAATTAGGTCACTGGACATGTGGTTATCTCATCAATTCAGCTCTCAATTAACATAATAAAAAGAGGATCATGGGGGACCAATGGTCACCGATTCGGCACTCTTTTCTATATAGAGGGGGCAATATTTTTTCCTTTTTCATGGGGGGGGGGGGGGGGGGGTTGTCCCCCACGCCCTCACCCGGAAATTTTCAGAAACAAAAAGAAACGGAATAATTATGTGGATGTAGTAAATAAGACTATACAGCACACTCCTTACCTTAAAAAATATGGAGATTTTGTAAATTGTAGAAACTGTATCACAGTGAGAAAGAGGATGACATTTCATACAAATTTCTGTAAGGATTTTCAACTGAAGAAATTTGTACGTTTGAAGTCGAATATTGATGAAAGAATACAAAATCTAGGTTATTTCTGCGTACAATTAGTTACAAGACAAAAACCAAGTTATGTATTCTTTTATCAATATTTGTCTTCAAACACTGTTTTTTTGGAGGGGATCTTTATAAAAGTGTGTCTTAAATGACACCCTCTTTCACTTACATTATGATACAATTCAACTTGA
This sequence comes from Strongylocentrotus droebachiensis, assembly GCA_035222895.1. NCBI lineage: Eukaryota > Metazoa > Echinodermata > Echinoidea > Camarodonta > Strongylocentrotidae > Strongylocentrotus > Strongylocentrotus droebachiensis. Next base: position 6,937 of record JAVYIG010014733.1, on the reverse strand, counting down.
AGTGAAATTTTGCCATCAAATTTTTGGCGAATTTCCGGCTCCCAACACTTTAGAGGGGCTTTAAAGCATTTAATTGAACCCTAATTTTATTTTGAATGTTTTCTTGAATCGTTCAAAAAATATAAAGATTGAAGAAGCATAATATAAGACCGAAAGTCTTCGCAATTTCGAACATCGTTTAGGAGGTGGGCCGAAAAAGGAGAGGGGGAAGAGGAGAAGTTGGAATTTTACTTTGCTTAACCATTCTACCGAAATCTAAATGGCAAATTTAATTGTTAGCTTTCATTCTTCTTTTTTCTATATTTTGAATTCCTGTTCTGCTCTCCTCAAAACATTAAAGAAAGACAATTTCCCCACCAACGAAAATAATGATTTCTATATACGTAGGAACTATTATCGTGGTGTATTGGCGAACAGCTTCTGAACGGTGTATCGCTGACAAATTCTAAGTACATGACCGTATTTGTTTTAGGGATCTTTTGCGGTTGATCAAACAGTGGTTTTATTTACCATCTTTAAAAAACTGCTTACCAGCAGAATCCAGAAACAATGTCGATGAGGGAAATAAATAGATCAATGGCAAATAATTATGTAATGAATGACACTCTTTGAAATCGGTGAAAATGTCATTATCATTACGATTTGCATGAATATTTTCATTTCTGGGGTGATAAAATGAATGCATGAAATTAAATAGCATGTATTTTGAAAGAGCTTATTTTCGTTTGTCGTATTGTACTATTTCCTATTATAAGCTGACAATTGTGTATTGCGCCTGTTTACACACAGTATACACATATAATACAAAAGTCATATGCCTTAGGATGTTTGATAGGGTGACGAACTTTGAGGGTCAATACACTTTCACATGAATATACACGTATATTAGCGCAGTTTAGTATCTTTTTCATATGTTTCATGAAATCATACAGTAAATTGTAACATATAAATAAATATTGGTTTTGGAGATTTGAAGCGGCTGACGTACTTTGCAGTCGACAATTTCAAACCGGGGGGGGGGGGGGGGGGGGGGGGGGGGGGGGGTGTACTAACAAATTAATACATACGGGAATGTGCCGGTCTAAGGGGTCGCTTTTTCACACAAAAACCCTAAACATTGCGTCCTATTTTGTACAAAAATATCACTTAAATGGTTCCCTTTTTCCAAAATTTGTGGGTGTCTGCATGGCGAACACCCAAAAATTGTGAAGAATGGGCCTATATATTTTGAGAGAAAATCTCTTAAATGGAAACCCTTTTCTGCAAGAATGACCCTTACAAATAGGTAGGGGTTTCAAAGCTTAACTTACGTGGCACACCCCCGTCCAGACTAAATTTGAGTACCCCCCCCCCCCCCCCAGCTTCAAACATGTATGTAGCAGTCATTGTACTTCTGTAGGCCTATATAAATACAATTTAGTCACTTTATATACATTGTGCTTCATAAAAACACTTTTCAAAAACAGTCAATTTCAACACCGTGACTTAAATTATTAGTTTTAATAATAATCATTCTAACCACTTTATTGATTATTATTAGTAAACAAAAAATAAGATCAAGTTCATGAAGAAGGATTTTAGCACCATTCATGCACAGATTTTCATTTTGGGTGGAAAATGTAGGTAATTACCGCCTCCATCTCGTCTCCATAGGCCCAGCCAACCTTCCCCACGCGCCGAGATGCAACGCCGTGTCGACGCCCTCCGAAGCCACATGCTCGACCAGGGAATCGAAGGCGTACTCCTGACGTCAATGCACAACATCAAATACTTCTCCGACTACCTCTACTGCAGCGTCGGTCGTCCCTACGGGCTCGTCATCACCATGGACAAGGTGGTCAACATCGCTGCCCTCGTCGACAGCGGCCAGGCCTGGCGGAGATCACCCTTGAGCGACGACGTCGTCATCTATACGGATTGGCATCGCGACAACTTCTGGAGCGCCGTTCGGCACCTGCTCGGCAACGCTTCGGGGAAGATCGGAGCCGAATTTGATCATATACCTCATGGAGGAAAACTAAAGGTTAGAATGTAATGGATTTTTCTTCCTCTGGTGTTTGTTTGTTATTGTTTTGTTGTTTTGTCTATGTTGACTATAAAAATGTCAAGGATTTCCTAATTGATAACAAAAATACCCTTTCAACCAATGAGCGGCATTGACAGAATACTTTCGGGGGGAGGAGGGAGGGTCACCGTTCTTCTGCGTGGGTATACTTTTAAAAATAAGGGAGATCGAACCATTACATTTTATCAAAATTAATTCTACATCATTATCTGAGGCATGTATCGATCGATCTACGGCATCCCTGTAATTATCTGTCTTTCATGTAAGGGAAGATCAAATCATTTTACCCGAGGCTGAATTGATTGATCGTGAAATTCTTGGCCTATTTGCATAATTATATAGTATACGTCTTTTCACTATTTTCTGCAAAACAAGCCCCACTAGAAAAAAATACTATACTTTTAAAGAATCTTTCTGATGAAATTTAATGATAACTTAAATAATATTTATCTCGAATTAACAGTTAGAACAAGCTGTATCTCGAGACGACACCGTCGATGTTGGCATACCCATCATGCAGATGCGAATCATCAAGTCCCCGAAGAGATCGCCCTCGTCACAGAAGGCGCCCGCATCGCCGACTTGGGCGCAGAAGCTGCGGTGTCTGTAAGCGTAGAGGGCGCTATGGAATACGAGATCGCCCAGCATGCCACGACGGTCATGATGCGAGAGGTGGCCAAATCGTACCCGGACTCGGATATTCGAGACAGTGAGTTAGAGCAAAAAGATATCTCTTTGGTTAGAGCGAGCCTTAAATCGTTAAGTAAAGTAATGTATCAAACCAAGGAGGATATTAGCTGGTATCTCTTTGATCAAACTGTATGATTTAAAGTTTCATAACGCCATTTGTTAAGAGCAAGAAGGATATAACTCGATGTGAAATGACATGGTGAGTGACGTTGGCTTTTGGCCGACTACACTTTTCCAAAGTGGATTGAAATTAGAAATTAATATTCCTCTCCCGTCAACATTATTCCCTTCTTGAGAACTGTTCGCTTAAATTAATTTAACATATGCGTGATCACCTCTTTCACAAAAAATTAGCAACAAATTATTTTTCATAAAGTTGCCAAACGTTAAGTAAACGTTTATATCACTCTGTCTCCTTGTCTGTATATCTCTCTTTCCACTTTAATCTTTCTATTTCTAAATGTCTGTCTTTCCCTTTCTTGCCCCAATCCCTGTACCCTCTTTCATCCAATTGTTTCTCTGTATTTCTCTGTATTTTCCCTCATTTTTTTTCTCCCCCTCTCTCTCCCTGCCTCCATCCCCATCTCTTCCTCATCTTTCTTCCCTTCCATTCTTTCTCTCTCTCTCTCTCTCTCTCTCTCTTTCTCTCTATCTCTCCTCTCTCTCTCTCTCTCTCTCTCTCTCTCTCCCCCTCTCTCTCTCTCTCTCTCACACTCTCTTGTTCATAGCTTGGTCCTGGGTGCAGTCTGGTCCTATCAACTCAGACGGCGCACACAACGCGACCACGACACGGCAACTCATCAAAGGTGACGGCATCGTCCTCAACGTCTTCCCTATGATAGCCGGGTGAGTATCATGAACGGTGATCCGACATTTTTATCTTTCGACAATAATTGCTCCGGCGACAATTATTGCTCCGCGCTTTAGTTCGTCATACGGATAGGGTTAGGGTTAAGCATGGAGTAACTAGGCTCTTCAAATTTGACGTGGAAAACCCCGCTGTCTTCTTGTGGTGACTTTAAAGGGAGTGTGTCATGACGAGACTATGTGTCTTTCCAGTGCCCCTACCCGGGGCGCGTAATTTTTTTCTTCTGCGGCACAGATTGAGGCTTTAAAAAAAAAAGAGGTCTTGATTTAACCCTAACCCTAACCCTAAAATTTCCCATAGGCTCAACACGCACCTAACCCCAATCTGTGCCGCCGAAAAAAATAACGCACCCGGGGGCAATCGGGTATAATACGACTACAGACGACGAGACCGCACCATTCACGTGCGTGCAACGTACGTGAAACCGAAGCGAGTTGAGAACTTCGGTCTGTTTCGCGAACGCTAGCGCGCTGACCCAGTTAACCAAGTCCATTCGTTTACGTGCAGTTGTCCAACAGAAGACGTAGATGGCGTTAACCAGTATTTCCCATGATACACTCCCTTTAAGTGTAATACGCTTGTCATTTCTGAAACTTATAACCAGGGAGGTCAGAGAGCTCCGTGAATGCGCAAAAGTCCATCATGGGGCTCAGTTGCCATTCATTTAGAATACAAAAAAAACGGTGGTTTACGGGCCACATCCAAAGCCTTTGGGGTTGCATAATCTGTTGTCTAGACAATCCTATCGTAGTTGAAAATGCCGTTCGACGTGTCGCATCATATGGACAGCAAAATGTTGTCTAGCATTTGTTTTGGGGGAGACTTACATGTCTGGGTAAATAGATAGGCCTATTTGTCCAGGGTTGAAGTTTGGAATTCAGTAAGGTAGTGTAGCAAATTGACTGCGGAACTAATTATTATAACAGGAGCATGTTTCATGCAACCCCTTGGTCATCTATAATGAGCTGACGTAAAGATTGCTATACAAATTTGGTAAAATATATGGGCCTTTATCCTGCAATTATTTTGATCGTGCTGAATTTGGAGTGCACGACAAGAAAATGTTTTCCATTTTCCAAAGTATTCAGTCATTATCATCGAGGCTGAAAGCCATTCGCACGAACACGACATGAGCAATACTTGGTTAGAAAAACGATGTTTTCAGATTAATGTATACTAAATTCATATTTAATTTGTCATTTAATCCTTCTAATATTTGTATTCAGACAAAGTTTTCATTGCTAATCTTGTAACTATACAACTTCTCTTCTTAACTACACCTCTGACAGCTATTTCTCGGCGCTAGAACGAACCCTTTTCTTGAACCACGTGCCTTCCGACCGCCATCTTGAAGTGTGGCAGGTCAACTGCGACGTTCACCGCCGCGGGATGGAGCTCATCAAGCCCGGTGTCAAATGCTGCGACGTCGCGCTCGAGTTGAACGAGATGTACCGGGAAAAGAACTTACTCCAGTACAAGAGCTTCGGCTACGGCCACTCCTTCGGGGTCCTGTCGCATTACTACGGCCGCGAAGCAGGTAGACTTCTTCAAGATTTTCTCATACGATTCTCCTTTTCTTCTGAGTTTGTATGTAATAGTTTGGTTATAATAAAAAGTAAGTTTGGTTAATAAATCGATATACTGTTTATACAGAAGTACCCCCTATGGACATGTAGGGTTGTTATAAATACCCAATTTTGTTCTTCTTCAAGTAGGCCTACATGTTGAACTCAATTTTTTTCTAACATTTACAAAATATTCTTACAAGACCATTGCCGACTTTCCACATTGTGTTAGGTGCAAATAATCATCGAATAATTTCCTACCTTTATTTATTGTTTAGCTCTTGAGTTGAGGGAAGACATCGAGACTGTTATACAGCCCGGTATGGTGCTTTCCATGGAGCCACATCTCACGATACCAGACGGACAGCCTGGTGCAGGAGGCTACAGGAGCATGATATCATGGTTGTGACTGAAGAGGGCGCTGCTTCGATAACCGGATTTCCTTACGGACCAGAACATAACATTATCCACAAATGATTGATTAATGACCGATTCATTCATTGATTGATTTGAAGGGGTCAGGATGATATATTTTTAAAGTTTGTCATATTAAATCAAAAATAGTCGTAAAACTTTGAATATTCAAAGCGATATATAAATGTCTACGCAAGAATGTTATTTGTTTTCATGGAATGTTTCTTTCACTGGGTTTTGTTAGTTTTGGTTTCTTTTACTAATTTTAAACCTGTATAAAAGAAAGCTAATCTGTATTTTTACCTCATTTTTATCTCATTTTTTAATTTGTTTTTGTTCATTATTATGTCCAAAGTATAGTTCTTTTACAATCGTCATTTGCCTTATTTACATTCTAATACATGTACAACGTTGAATGTTCGCTTTGAATGTACATTAACACTGAACATGATCGAAAAGGCTTTCGAAAAATCAACCGAAACGAAATGTCAACACCTTGAAGTCCCATAGGGCGGCATCATGGATAGAAGGCATGTTCAGATTACGTAATACGTTATGGTAATGTTCGTACATCGATGCATTTGTAAGGAAATTGAAATTGCCTCAAGTTGATCTTTTCGAAAGCTTTTACGATCGGTATTGTGAGTCAGTCGATATAAAGTTCACCGCAAAAACGTGCTCCTGTATTAAAATGATGTTCTTCAACTCGCAATAAAGAAGCCCAAAGTAATTAAGTATTTCGATAATCCATTTGTATATATATATTATATATGAATATAGTTTGTGTCTGTATCCAATGTTATGTAGTTTTATGTAGGTATATCTACTGACGAAGTGTTATCATATTTTGTGATTTGCAATTATAGTGATTGATCGCTATCTTTATTTTATCATTCAAGTTACATCTGGGCAGCAGAAAGAGCGTAAAAGACAGAAAGAAAGATCTTGGTTACCGTTTGAGAAAGCTGTGCGCGTGCCCTCTTTATTTTGTGAAGAAAAAAATGCTGTTTTTTAGTTGATTTGAGGAAAATGGGAACTCGAACAAGGAGCGAAGGAGTGAATTGTTTTTAAACCATCTCCAAGATTTCGTGAAGGACTATGGATCATTATCGTTGAAGGTCGCTACCTTAATTCATAATTTCTTCTAGTTTAAACAATGTATGAGATTATTCAGGAATAATACAATAGGCCTTTGTAAGCAGGAAGCAAACAAAATGATGAGAAGAAGAAGAAGAAGAAGAAGAAGAAGATGATGATAATGATGAAGGAGAATGCGGAGGAAGTGGAGGGGAAGAATAAGAAGTGTAGAAGGAGGAGATGAAGGAGCAGAAAAAG
>JAVYIG010014732.1:0-39876 GCA_035222895.1 Strongylocentrotus droebachiensis | reverse complement strand
TGGGTAGGTGGGTGGGTGGGTGCGTGGGTGAGTATAGGGTAGTATAGGTGGATGGAATAGGATGGACTACATGGGGGGGGGGGGAACAGTCGCCTTATCCTGATCCATATTTATCGCCTTTTTTTCCCATACCCTTCCCCCTCTCTCTCTCCCATTTATTTTTCTCTATTTTGTGCCATGCGATTTTGGGGCACGCACCCCCACCCACTCAATATTTACGCTACAAATTGATGTGCACTAATCAACCAGTCAAGACAAATATAGTCGACGCGATAGGATCTAGATCTGTGCTTATGTCTAGGTTTCACACCTGTAGACAATTATAATGTTGTGGTTGTTGATGTTCGTGTTGTTGGTATTGTTGATATTATTGTCGTTTGCCGGTTTTTTTTTTTTTTCATTTCTAAATTACATACAAACCGTTAAGTTTCTACTGCCAAACTGTCTTCATTTCGTAATAGAAAATAGTCAAAATTATTTTCACGAAATAATATATTTAGTGGCGTAGCTACTTACGGGTAGGTGCCCAGTCCATCGAATTTCATATACAACAGACCCTATTCCTTCGCATTGTGTATTGACGTATATCCTACCACATCAGCCTATTATCTGTGAGGACAAGAATTCTTTGAAATGATTTTGATTCGATGAAAAAACATTAATTAATTTACTCCTGGGCTATATCGTGGAGATATATTACAAACCAATAAATAAGACGAATATATAAACTAATAGATAGGTAAATAAATAAATAAATAGATAAATGAACAAATAAATAAATGAATGAATATAAAAACACGAGATCGATAAGAAAATAAATAAATTAATGAATAATGAATAAACAATTAGATAAATATGTAATGAATGAATAAATTGATCAATAACTGAATAAATAAATCAATAAGTTGATTTATAGTAAAGACTGAGGAAAGTGTGTAAGATGAGATAAAAGTATAATGAAAAGTATAGCAATGGGTATCTGCCACCGGTGATTTACTTATTGATTCATTCGAAATATTACAAAACATATCATTAACTTTCAAAATAACATATTCAAAGAGCACTTCATAAGCCTATTTCCTCGAAATAAACTAGGACTTGTAAACATCAATGTGCCATATCGAGCTTCATGTTTCATTCTAGAAAACGCTCCGGTGGTCTAGATAATGATTGCATTCTCCGTTGCTATGGTAATCACTTGTACCTCATGAAATGTAAACAATTTAAAATAAAATGAATGGTGTTTATGAAAAGTAATTATTTTTACAGAATTGCATATGTCCTCAAAATGTTCAATTAATTCATTATTATTGCTGCACAGTACACACACATGGGAAGCTTTTCATTTACAAGAAACGACCTCGTTTGAAGGTTTGCTTCAGATGCACGTAATCCCCCAACCTTTTTATATTTTTAAACATAATTAGGCCTATCTAATTACTCTCGAGTTAAGATCCCACCTTTTTTTTTTTGATAAGCAGGAACTTGCTGAATATCCACCATTCTGTATAGAGTTACATCCAACATTGGGGTAGTTAGGCTAATTTGTAAATAATTAAGGTGTTATTGACTATTTCAGTTTTTTTTTTAATTAGCTCCATAATGCAAGAAAAAAAGAAAAAAAATATCAAAACAGACAAACAAAGAGCAAAATACAAGGAAAAGGAATAAAATAAATCCTCCCCATTTAAACAATTTCAAGAACGCTCCTTCAGAGTAGAGGTGTTTGAACGATGTGAAATACGTTCACCCCTTTTAAAACCGGGGATTTGATCAAAAATAGAATAGTTGATTAATTTTCTTAGGTGATGTTTTAGCTAAACGACTAATAATAATAATAAGAAGAAGAAGATGAAGAAGAAGAAAAAAAAGAGGAAGAGAAGAATAAAAAGAAAAAGGAGAGGAGGAAGAAGAAAAAAGAAGGTGAAGATGAATATGAAGAAGAAGAAAAAGAAGAAGATGATGAAGAAGAAGAAAAAGAGGGGGAAGAAGAAATAGATGATGATGAAGAAGAAGAAGAAGATGATAAAGATGATGATGGTGATGAAGAAAAGTCGTTATTCGGAGTCATGTGTACCTTTTTCGATAACACATTGACAAACTAAATAGGATATGACTTATATATTTTTTTCATCGAGGAGGTTTCGCTACAGAGAGGCATATCTGATATCGATCAGACTTGTTATGAAAGTTTGAGTCTAATAACGAAGACTTTCATATTATTCAGAAGACGCGCTACATGTATTCTATTCATGTCAGTATTCTTTTTAAAAAAGGCGTGGATTTGATTTCAAGTGAAATGAGAACACTGCGCAAAATAATATAGGCTTTCTCTTGTGGTGGCGCCGAGGTAAATGGAATGGTAAATGGCGGGTAATGGAAAGGTTTTTTAAAATCTGAAAGTCATATTACCAATATTCAAAACGAAGGACTGTGGTATTATTTTAGATTCACGCTTCATTTCAGTATTCTATACAAATTCTTGGATACGCGGGTATCAAATTTCAAAAGACGAGAAATATTCTCTGCTAAATCACGAAATCGATTAGGCCTATACCTTCATTTGACAACATTTTATCAGCTGTTGAATGTTATTATGAAATGGAAAATTACATATATCAAACAAAAACTTTAAAAGCAATGGTTCCATTTTAGGAAATGTTTTGAGAGTTTTGACAGCGTGACAACATGGAAAGATCATAAATTTCATTGTGTATTTTGTAATATGATATTCAACTATATATTGAAATATCCGTTCTCTCATATTATATTATATATGGATATGATTTGTTTGAAAATTTGTATATCATTTGTGGATATATATGATGGAATTTGAAGATTTTTAAAAATGATGAAGGAACCTATATGGAAGGGGAAAAAGTCAATTACGAAAGCTTCCCCAAATGAACAAACATTGAAGTGGCAGCACCAAGGGGCGGCAAGGGGATATTGACCCTCTCGAGCCCTAAACATGCCCCCTCCCTATTTCCAGAATAATGTGTTTTTTTAGTCGAATAACAGATCTGCATAATTTTTATTTCTTAACTACGCAAACGCCTTATAGACGATTAAACAATTTTGCAGTTTTGATATAGAAAACAGAAGATCTCCAATACGTACCGGAGAAATATACGTTGAAAACGACCACTTTCAAAGAAATATTCCTTTGACCCAATATTTGAATTAAGTTCATCTGCATCTGAATTCAGAACGAAATTGCATTAGGTCGGATGAAAATTGATACAAAAGTATAACATTCGGACAAAGAAAATTGATCTGAAAATATTATTTTGGGAAAAGAACTTGAGAATGAATGGAAACATCTGAAAAGGGAAAATCGAAAAAAAGGCAAAATATCAGATGAACTGATCTTTGTACAACTTGTAATTGTATCAGGAAATCGAAGAGAATAGGCCTGGTTATAAATTTCGAGTAGGCGTATTAAATATTATCATGTTCTGGGTTATATTGTATAACTCAGGTTTTATTCAAAGATTATGCGATAAAAAAAAAAGGTCAAAGCAACAACAACATCATCAAGAACAGCCCCAACAAAACAAAACAGACAGAAAAAAGCACCAACCATCTATAAAAAAAAAGAAAAAAAACAAAAGTCAAAACAAAAACTAAGAAACATGTCCTCACCCTACCTTCCAACTACTCCGACTGAGAACTAATGAGATGAATAAAAAGGATATCAACGATCAGATCATACAAGACGCGAAAAGGACAACTACTGACGCAAACGCTCTCCCGACGGAGTGAATGCGACTATGCGAGTGTAAGAGAGTGATTGGGGACAGTCTTTGGTAAAATGCTTAAAAACTGACACCCATAGATTTGCGCGTCGCTACTTTGTCGTTCGGTGAAACGGACGCGCGTACCTGTCAAATCGCCTCTTTTTTAAAAAACGTAATTGGCGTCAGGCTTTTATAATATAGGTGACATTAGGGACTTTTAGATTTGCGTGGACTGATACGTGTGACGTCCATTCAAGGCAGTGCATTACAAGGACGTCGATCGTAGCAATCCACATTGTCGTTGTGCAAATCTAAAAGTCCCTATTCACAAGATAGAAGACGACACAAAGTGGTGCTCTTCAGTGGAGTTACAATAGGGGCACGGGGCACTTTCCTCCCTCCATGATATATAGAGTTGCAAACAAAAGGAAGATGAAAAAAATCAGTCACTTCGATGATAAATAAATAAAACAAATAGGTAGATAGGAAGAGAGAGATGAAAGAGAGAGAGAGAGAGAGAGAGAGAGAGGAAGAAAGAGAGAGAGAGAGAGAGAGAGGGGAGGGGGTGGATGATGAGGAAAGTGTGATGTATAGACTGGGAGGAGCAGATAAAAGACAAAGAAACAGAGAGCTAGAAGGAGAGAGAGAGAGGGGCAGAGTGGGAGGAGCAGATAAAAATGGAAGGAATGGAAAGCAAAATGATATTGCACTACCCCCATCCAACTCCGCCCTCTCGATAATCGGATATCATTCATTGTTCCTGTTCCACTTCTTCATTAATGTTTGTGCCAATTAAAGCAGACAGATATGAGACTGTTCAAAACCACACACCTGTCAACCTTCAAATCTCTAAATGCACATCGAGTAACATGCAGTGAATATTGTATGATTTGACATCACACTTTTAGAAAGAAAAAAAGAGAAATCTAGTGTTCATAAGCAGTACAAGGAAGACAACAAATAGGTAATGTTCTTGACACTGTGACTGGTTGGCAGCTATGCATATTAACAACATTGCCAATTCTGTTCTGTTTTATGTTTGAAGATATGGAAAAACAACACAGAAAAGCAACGGCTCTGATCCAAAATAACAACCACTGAAAAAAATTAGAGCACAATAAGTTACTGTGTAGTTTGAATGGTTCTACGAGTAGTAGGTCCATGCTTCTAAACCACGATTCCAAGTAAAGAGAGGAATTTAGGGTTAATGAATGAGTCTAAAGGCAAATTTTTTTTAAATCGCACAAACAAATAAACAGACAAAACACACGCATACAATACAGAAAAAAAAGAAAACAAGGAATGGTTCCTGCAAAATAAGTAATAGTTGGCAGCAATGCATCACTACTCAGTTTAACACACTTTTCATGGGTGAACAAATATAAATACACCATTGGAAAAACGAGCCAAGCCGAAGCAAAAACAAAACTCATAAACAAATACAAAAATAAAAACTTTCTCCATAAAAAAAATCTGACAATTAATGCTCACACAAAAACATATCTAATCAAAAGCAGGTATTTCAAATTAGTTCACAATTTATTGCAATCACTTCAAAATTGAAACATATTTCAAAGATTAACATTGAATTGAGATCCAGGAGTATAATTCATTTGGAAATCTCTCTCCAGTAACAAGCACTTTGGTGTACAATAAGAACATTTTATACATTTTATAAAATATTTGATAAATAAACAGTATTAATTTTCATTTGAATACATAGACATTCTGAAAGAACTGTGCAGGAAGGTAAATGTATCAGCTCAGGAACATAGGCACAACAATCTCATAATATGGAGCACATAAATACTATTGATATCATTAAAGGGAGGGTCAATCCTGATATTTGAGTTGCTTTTCATAAAAGCAGAAAAATTGAAAGAATAGGCGAGTGAAAGTTTGAGCAAATTCTGATGAAAAATGAGAATTTTTGAAGTTGTGATTAATCAAACACAAATTGGCAAATCTGTGACGTTTCTTGCAAGGTCCCTTCCGATTTGCTCTGTACTAAACAGAAGAAGAAACAAAATCAGAAATTGTTACTTTCCCTCAAGGATATTTTCTAATATTTCAAATATTTTAAAAACCTTTCCAAGAAATTCTTTGAGAGGATATACAGCAAAAGATGCTCTGCTATGGATGACTTAACCTTGCTTGTTATACAAACATCAAACATTTGTCCTTGAAAAATATCAGTCTTTATGTCTGTTTCAACCATAATGACTATGGCAAAACCAAATAAGTCTGATTGAAAAGAGGCAATTTCTGCCTTAATTATTGTAATTAGACTTAAAAAGAAACATAATGAGTATAAAAGTGCCACCTCAGTGATGAACAAATTCAATGCTAAACCATTCTATAGTACAGCATCATGATGCTTGTGTGATTTCCGGTGTGATAAATGTGCAAACGCACAATAAAACGTCATGCAACGACCAAATAATACTGGTCATTAAAAAGGACCTCATTCACCCACTACAGACACATGTAGGAGTCTAGCATGTCATCACTAATGACATGATTTGGATGATTCTGCAATATTTTATGTCAGTATTCCCTGACTTACTTGGAATTACATGGAAATGTACTCAAACTTCTCAAGGAATACGTTATTACCAACTGATAATTACCAGTTAATTACCTTATTGCAGCCATTTTTCAAAGCCATTTTTGCCTACTTATAAAATCTTAGAAAAACTCATATCCGGTGCATCTTTTCTTCCCTAGTAAAAATAAAGGGATTGGGTAACTTTGTCTGAGATTCTTAACAAAATCCTGGATTTAGCTCATGCTGCAATCAGGTAAGTCAGGAATCGCATGACGTTTACAAGTCGATCGCCCGGCTGATTATCAAAATATTTATGATTGGAATTCCTAATAAAGCCGTTGTCCCAACGATTTTTATAACACTACAGTCTATTGGGGAAAATGAGTATGGTAAAACTGGTCACTCAAAGATTTTTACTTCTTTGAGGCACTTCATGATCATTTTGAAGCGCAATTTTTTTAGGGTTTCAATATTACACCATATCACAGACGCTGATAACACGTAGGGCCATGATTTGGCACTGGTAAATGATGCCTTTAAGTTGTAAGTGTATTTCTTCTTTCACAAAAACAGCTCAGCAGAATCGTCCAAACCATTACATGTATGTCACCATGAATACTTGATGGTTACACAAGATGGATGTAGTCATTAAAAGGATGGTGTGTGTATGCAAATTTTATCCTCATTCTATACATTGCCTGCCGAGAGCCAACAGGGCATTGACTCCTGTCTTTCAATACACGGTTAATGTCCTTCTAACACTCAATATAAACATTGTATATCCAGTACTGAAACATTCATATCTTAACTCAAAACTCATCTTTTCAAATTAGCATATCAATAGTACTAAAGGATAAGTAATGTTGTAATTTGTTTCTTTCTAAGAACTTCATTGTTTTCTATATATGATTCTGTTTACTCATCTTCCTTTTATGATCTTGTTATATTTTATATATATGTATATTGTTAAGCGCATTGAAATGTCAATAGACATGAAATGTGCTATAAAAGAACAAAGTATTATTATATTATTATTAATATATTAAACAGTGAAGAGCAGCGCGAACTCCTTAGTAGTATCCATTCATCTATTCAAGGAATATTCAATGCGGTTGTTTGGCATGTCTGCCGAGAGCCGCAAGAGTATTAGCTCATATCTTTCAACACACAGTTAATGCTTTTTCTGGCAATCAAGAGACAATACATACATAGTGCATAGAACTTTGAAGTGATACATATTTATAGATTCAATGGAATATTCAAGGTGATCCAAAAAATCATCAAAATGGATGGAATATCAACAATGCATAATATTGAAGTAGTTTTATACACAGTCAAGAGGCATTTATAATGATGAAGCACTTGAAAAATAACAAATAATTTAGTATTCAAGGCGATCGGAATAGAAACACGTATTTGAATGGATGTAATATCATCAATGCATATACTATTGAAGTAGTTTTTTTTATAAACAGCCAAGAGGCATTTATAATGATCAAGCAGTTGAAAAATAACAAATAATTTAGTATTCAAGGTAATCAGAATAAAAGCATTTATTTGAATGGATGGAATATTATCAATGCATATACGGTACTATTGAAGTAGTTTTTTTTATACACAGCCAAGAGGCATTTATAATGATCAAGCAGTTGAAAAATAACAAATAATTTAGTATTTGAGGCAATCAGAATAGAAACACTAATTTGAATGAATATACTATCAAAGTAGTTTTATACACAGCCAAGAGGCATTTATAATGATCAAGAAATTGAAAATAACAAATAATTGATTATCCCAGGCAATCAGAATAGAAACACTTATTTGAATGGATGGAATATTATCAATGCATAAATGATTGAAGTACTTTTTTTTAATTCACAGTCAAGAGGCATTTACAATGATCAAGCAATTGAAAAATAACAAATAATTGTTTATTCAAGGAATCAGAATAGGAACACTTATTTGAATGGATGGAATACAAGTGTAAACATTACATATGTACATGAGAAAAATAAACGTGCATAGTAAAACTGTCAATCAGTAATCATTAACAAATAGTGTTGGTCAATTTTATTTTACCGTTTAAGTATTCAAGGTGAATGGCTTTCATATTCTCATTCATATGGATGGAATATACATGCATATGAACATATTCCATAAGAATTACAATCAACACAAATTTATTGTGAAACAAGCACTTTTTAAAACTTGTAATTTTATGTAACATTCAAGGTTATTGTTGGATGGATATAACAGTAATCATGGACGGAATATATACATAGATCTATGCAGTAGTGTATTACATATGTCATTGGTATACAAGCATATATATATATATATATATATATATATAATATAAACAAAATTTAACATACAAATAAGTTTCATCGGAACAAATAAGTTTTGATAAGTTACACCATATAATGCAATGCACAGATGAACTGCTTATCAAGTTTAGTATACTTCAGAGAAGGTTGCATAAAGACATATCATTCAAAAGAGAACTTAGCTAGGTGAGAACAGAATTTCTGAACATCACAAGACATGGCAAATATATAATTTAGACCCAAAAGTAGTTGCTAGGAATCCCTACATTTACTAATAGTTGATAAAAGAGTCAATCATATTGGAAAGATATCATGTAATTGGATATCATCTGAACATATGATATACATTTTCATGCTGTACTATTCAATCAGTCATGGGTGTTTAGACAGTAGACTTTTAACTCTGATTAATGTTGAGTACAACACATACTTCTTGTAGGTAATCTTTCATTGGTGTTTAGACAGTGGTGTTAATCCTAATCAGCGTTAAGCACCAGACACACTCCTTGTAAGACCCAATGTGAAGTGTGTTCAGACGTAGCAAGATCTGCCTCAAACACCAAACCTACACCCATGGCGTTACGACGCTGAGACGTGGTGTATACCGGCGTACGGAATGTATTCTGTTGGAAATGAACCAACACAATGGTTGAAGTTAGTCAGAAGTAAGTAACACCAACAAAAAAAAAAAAAAAAAGAAAAAAAAAAAGGCTTTTTCACCTTTGTTCTCTTTTTACAATGATAGCCTGTTTACACAAAAGCAAATTTATACAAAACACGTAAACAGAAACGTCTTATAAACAAAGCAGTCTTGATGAGCCAAGCTGACATGACAGCAGGCCATTCATCAGCTCTTTCACAATAAGGCCTTGCCCAGTTAATATACATTTTTTGTTACAATGCAATGTTCATATTAGAAGAGGAATCTGATCCTTTATCAAGTTTTCATTCAAAACGACAGAGCTCAATCCACTGTATCGCTTTACAATGTTCACACAAGAAAAATGTAATTATCATATAGCTATACAGGGGGTGTTTCACAAAGACTAAGATCAACTTTAAGTTGGACTTACCTATGACAGGCCATTTATGCCACTGTTTGCTCTTACAATGTACTGGCATTGGTCTCTGAAGGGACGTATAAATCGTGGTCACAAATCTCCATTTTTTTTATAGTTCATTTTGAAGGAAAAAATGTAATTTAAAGATCGAAATTGAGAGACCAATAGTGAGAGCAACCAGTGGCATGAATGGCCTGTTATAGTTAAGTCCAACTTACAGATAAAGTTCAGTTCTGGTCATGCGATTGCATTGTGAAAGAAAAGATGTGGAATGGATCAGAAAAAGTTGATCATGTAGCATGTAAGCTTGGTAAAGTAACGAGCACTGTACACAGAAAGATGTATATGGGACTACACAAATGGTGTCCGGCCTACTAACCTTGATTGCCTTATCTTTCTATGCTCATTACTCAGTATACATTTTCTACCAAAATTGTTTGGCAAATGACATTTATTTGTAATCTTGAACATTCAGTGTAAGTTTCGTTTGATTCTGTGAGAATTCATTTTCTTTTTTACCAGAACTCAAGTTTATCTTTAAAGTTGATCTTAGTCTTTGTGAAACACCCCCTGTTTGTATATATATACATGTATGACGGATTTGCTAGTGTGAACTAGGCCGGTTAGGGGGATGAACTCACCTGTAGTTTGAGTCTATGTGCCTCAATAGGGATCACTTTGAGAATGGGTAGCTCCTGAATGAGAACCTTAG
Organism: Strongylocentrotus droebachiensis; assembly: GCA_035222895.1. Taxonomy (NCBI): domain Eukaryota; kingdom Metazoa; phylum Echinodermata; class Echinoidea; order Camarodonta; family Strongylocentrotidae; genus Strongylocentrotus; species Strongylocentrotus droebachiensis. Next base: position 29,488 of record JAVYIG010014732.1, on the reverse strand, counting down.
GGCGTGGCCTCATCAGACACGCCTCATCAACGTCCCAGGCCGCACCCTCCAAGTAGAGTCCAGTCACAAAGCAACCTGTGGTGCAGAGATAATACAGATGGATTGAATGCATATCGAGGGGTCAGTGACACAAAGACCTAACTCCATTTTGGCCATTTTGAGAAAAAGTGGTTTATGTGTCACTGGGCATGTGGGCCTTAAGCCTATGTTTCACTAGCAATTGACTTCAATGGGATGTTGGTTGGAGTTAAGTCTTTGTGTTTCCTGGAAAGCCCACATTTTTCTCAACATTTTCATATCAAATACTCATTTTGGCAAAATATATGGAGTTAAGTCTTTGTGTCACTGAACCATCGATATAGTGTCTAGATTTCATACCTGCCAACCTTTCACAGCAAATATTGAGGAGTTTCTCAAGGAAAAAATAGGATAACAGTCTATTTTGTATACTTTTCACACAGAATATTTCAGCAAAAAGAGAGGAATCCAGGGTACAAAACAATAGCTTGAAGGCCCTCCAAAATATGAATGATTGGCAGCTATGAGATTTGTATTCATTGCCCAAAATCCTACACGATCAGTCATGCCCTTGACAAATTTCATGATTCCAGTTTACAATGGTTTTGGGATGCTTGTATCTGATGCTTTTTAAACAATTTCCACATTTACACAAATACATGTACGTGTTCAGATTTTCATTCATTACAATTTGTTTCAAGATAAGGGTTTCTAAACAGGGGATAAAAAAAGCCAAGATTTTCCTCTTAAAATTGGCAACTGGTATCTTTGATTGACATGTACATCTTTTATTACCAAATTCACTGGATAGGACTTAAGCAATAGGTCCAGGGCCTAACTTGTTACAATTGTTGATATGAGCTACAGACATTGTGTCACTGGACAAACAGTGAGCAAATTCATTACAGAAAGAAACGTGACAGTTGTAATGGATAACACAGGGCCCAGTAGTCGATTATCTACTTGCTATCTTTATCTAATTAACAGTTACACACAGTCAACATCAAAATCCCCTCCCCCCTCCCCACAAAGTGCCTTTCCATTGTGCTAACCTGAATGTGCCCTCTCAGTGACCTCATCGGGGGTGACATAGTGGGTCACGGACGTATAGAGGGTCGACTTGTCGAGTGGCCAGCCGTTCTTACGACACGTGGCTTGAACCAGCGCGGTCAGGTATGATTCGGGGATGTGGAGACCACTGAGCCACATGACCGGTGGTTCAGCTTCATTCACCTGAGAAGTATAGAGGGATAAGATTTAAACATGAGGAATAAAGTCTGATAATAGAGTAAAAGACTACATATAGCATTATACTTTCCTTAAAATATAACACTCCAAATCTGCTGAGACAGAGTAGAAATAACCTACATATTATTTGTCAATGCTGTCTCAAGATTGGTTCGTTCATGCAAACACTTTCTTTGTTTTGGCAAAAATGATGTATAAAGGATTTTAAACTTTATCATATCAAAATATTACGTATCATCCTGCTAAATATTTGAGGAAAAAAATACAATGGATAATGGAACAAATTCACAAACCCAGAAGAGCAATAAATCATATGCCCAGCCAAAGGGCGCCAATGGATGCTGATTTTGAGGAAAAAAAACATTTCCAAATTTGTTACCATCCTTTGACTACATATGCCCCATGCATTTCAGTCCACACCTTGTCCAAATCCCAAACAGTGAAAGCTCATAACGTCAATATTCATGACAAAAAGTTTAGAAAAATTAACGAAATTTGTAGGCATACATTCCCTTCACAATGAAATGAAAAGTTCCTACAGTAATCAACAATTGATGTATAGTGTAATCAGCAACAAAGAGAAAAATGTAGATCAAAAGGTCCGAAAGTCTCATATTTACCCATGTGGTGTACTGGTTGAATCGTCGTTGGAAGTGCAGCATCCAGTTTCCCAGCGACTTGAGAGTGTCTGGAGCCAGTTTGATCCAGATTTGAGGGATCTGACCATTGAAGAGGGCTCTGGCCACGTTGTCAAGCTCGTTACTCATACCAACTTCTCCCTTCAAGGCCTAAGGTGGAAGTACAAAAAGAATGGCTTTATGTTGGCATGAGATGATTCAGAAGCACTCTGTATTCTAATCAGAGCACACAATTTTCATGCTATTCCTTAAAGCCTATCTGCACTAGTTTGGCCAGGAGGGATTAGACCTCCCTGCCTGGTCACTGGCAGGTGGTTATCTCATCAAATCAGCTCTCAATTAACTTAAGAAAAAGGGGATCATGGGGGATCAACAGGTACCGCTTAGGCATTGTTGACTATATAGAGGTGAAGTAGTAGCAGTTCCGCTTTAATGAACTCAGCTATCCCCTACACGCATCCATTGAAGTGACGTTTACAAAAGTAGTCAACACCTGATTTCATCCCCGTTTCTTTTAAAGCAAAAGGTTTATCAATGGCCTAATACATTACGATGGTTAAACTAAAAGACAACTCTTTATAAGACAGGCCCCTGAGCATGGCCTTACATGCTTCTTATTGGTATAAGCAGCTGAAATAACTGCATGTGATTGTCCATAGCAAAAAACTTATAGAATTGTGGCAATGGTTATCTACCATAAGTTTTAATACAGGGGCACCTGGGGGCAGTTTCACAAAGACTAAGATCGACTTTAAGTTGGACTTAACTATGACAGGCTGTTCACGCCACTGGTTAGTCTCACCATTGGTCTCTCAATTATGACCTTCAGATAATATTTTTTCCTTCAATAATGAACTATCATAACAATTCTGTAGAGTTGTGACCACGATTGGTACGTTCCTTGAGAAACCAATGCCAGTAAATGATGAGAGAAAATAGTGGTATGAACGGCCTGCCATAGTTAAGTCCAACTTAAAGTCGATCTTAGTATTTGCGAAACACTCCCCAGGACACTTACCCTCTGTAACTCTGCCAGCGAGCGAGCCATCCTGGCTATCAACCGATTGAATCTCTCCAGTTCCTGCAGCAGTACAACGGTTGTAGGCGAGATCTCAAGCCCATACTTCTTGCGGATCTTGTCCAGGTCAAACTGCTGGGGTAGCTTGGCCTGGATGTCTGATGCTATGCCGGCGATGAAGTCATCGCGACTGATGCCTTGGCCAGAGTCACCTATTCAGGAGAATATATTGAGACGATAAATAGCAACAACAACTAACAATCAATGATTATGAGATGATGATGATCATCCCTATCATCATCTCCATTACTGTATAGCTCTGGTCATTGGTAGCAGTAGCAGTCTTTCTGGAAAGCCGTGATTGATATATAATTTCATCAGCATTTATCATTCCCCCTGTTTTTCTACAGCTGCAACATGTCGTGAAAATGGAGGAAAAGTCAATGATCGCAGCAACTTCTTTTAACAGATCTATTGTCGGGAAAAACTCGTTTAAGATTCTTATTTTCCTTCAGTGGCTATTATATACAGGTACAATAAAACCTGTCTATTAAGGCCACTCAAGGGAAAAAAGAAAAAGTGGCCACTGTAGACAGGTAGCCTGTCTAGACAGGTTCTAAAGCACACACTTCTATCTTGAGGGAGACAAAATGCATGGCTACTATAGACAGGTGGCCTTTATAGAGAGGTGGCCACTAAGACAAGTTTGACTGTACATGCAAATCAAGTTTATACTGACCTGTCTGTGGCTGAAGTTCAACCAGTTGTGCCCACATATCTCTGGCTGCCTGTGTGTAATAGTTGATCTCAGCATTGGGATGCAGACCAAATACCTCGGGTGTGTTGGCTAGGGGTAGTCCTTCGATCAGTTCTGTACAAGTCAATCACATAAATCTCATTAACATATCACTGACGCAAGAATTGGTTCTTATCATCATTGGTAAAATATGCGAGTTAGAAATATATGACATTCTTAAGTCAAAGAAAGGTAAAGATAAACTACGTTAATGAAAACATTTGAAATTTCTGCTAAAAATCTCTTGCCTTTAATACCTTGGCAAAGTTACATGCACTAGCTTTTATATATGTCAAACTTGGTTTCTACAACCCTTAGCTTCGTGATAAAATAAATGACATTCTTAACTCGAAGAAAGGCAAAGATAAACTAGGTAAATGAAAGCATTTGCAATTTCTGCTTAAGATCTATTGCCTTTAATACCTTGGCAAAGTTTAATGCACTTCTAGCTTTCATATATGTCAAACTTGGATCCTACAACCCTTAGCTTTCTGATAAAAACCCAAAACAGAGTTTTCTGTCTTATTTGCCTACTTGTGCATTGGTCAGCATTAACCTATACCTTTGTTTCAAAGTATATGGATATTTTGTCACCTGTTGCTTTGTGCCTGAATGGCAAATAATCTCACTGTTTTCGGGCAAGTTATAAATAAAAAACACTTGAGAAGTCAAAAGAATGCAGCAGAATATAAAATGCTTCAAGAATCACTTCTAAAAATAAAATGTTATCAATCGCTCTATGTAAACAAACAAATCAACACCACACAGGAACAGCATTTATAAGATGATGAAGCAGACCCTAATCAAATGATTGGTTGAGAGCGTACACATTTATTTTGCCTAAGACGTAATTTTGCTAATGACCAGTCATTAGCAAATACAAATGACCGGTCATCAGTAAAATCATGTTATAAAACAAATAAAACATCATCTTATAATACAAATAATACACATCATTTTGTTCGGGCATTAGTAAAATTACCCACACTCGGTACTAATGCCCTCACTGCTGTGTATCATTTGTATATTACACCTTCTCCAAGACTCACGTGTATAATTATCCTTTGGTCCATACTCTGGAATGCAGTAATCTACCGTCTCGTTGTTGTAGAAGTGGAATGGTTGGAATGTATCAAAGATGAAGTCTCCCATGTATTCATCCATGTAGGTGTTCAAGATACGCCTGTCAAAGTTATCAATGGCTCGGCCACCGTACATGACCTACAGGGAGAGATTGACGATGGTTCTTATTAATTTACTCTAAAGGGTATACACATAATTTTTTGTTTGTTTTTATGAGCAGGTGTTATTGTACTGGTCAAACCCATCCCGACTTCAGGCCAAGGCTGGCTTCCAACCCCACCTTCATTTTCCTAATCAGTATCCTATGGATATGGAAGATGTATGTGAAACTTTAACAAATGTTTGTCAGCTATTCTCAGCAGCTGAATCAATACCTACATGTTGTTGTTGTTGTTGTATTGGTGGTTATTTTACCTGACTGCTAAGAAAGCATAAATGCTTGTTAATACATGTATGCATTTTCTTATTTGCCTATTTGCATACATTTGCTGGTCACTTCATAATCCAAAATTCTTTCAAGAAACAACATAAATCTAATTAGGCTTGAGTCGGTACGGTCGATCACACCGGGACCCGACCGTTGCCGTCGGGTCCCGGTTTCGTTTTTTAAGAACCGACGCTCCGAAAAAAATAAAGAAATATGTAAGAAAGTGCAGTTTTGCACACCACTAAAATCAATCCACCTTAAAACTTAAGTATTTAATTGTTACCAATCATATTCTAGCTCATCCTGAATCAATTCGAACTGCTGATATAAATTGCAAAGCAGTTCGCCCCATGGGGTTGTTTTTGCCAGCTACTAGCCAGCTACTGTACTGGCCGGGTCTCTCGGCAGGATTAATAAATCAGGTTGAAAGAAACATTAATGTTTGAATAATAAAACGGCTTTCTAAAAAGCGCTTCTTTACAACATACCGATCGAATAATTTTTAAAAGACAAAATATATATTTTTTCTTTGATTTTGAACACCGCATGCTTCTTTTAAAAGCTGAAAAATTACTTGGTAATCACAAGAAGTTTCGATACGAATAGTTGTTGCAAGGCAAGTTCAGACTAGTCTCGGAAAATGCGCAGTGCTCCTCGTCGTGAGTAGTTGTCTTTCTTATTGTGCTCTCGATCGTAGCTTTTAATGATTTTTTTCTCGTTACGACCACGTCTTTGTTTGGGTTCGTTCTGGCACGCCTTACAGCTAACGACGAGCACTGCACATTTTTCCGAGACTAGTCTTAACTTGCCCTGCAACAGCTATCCGTATCGAAACTTCTTGTGATTACCAAGTAATTTTCAGCTTTAAAAAAAAAGCATGCGATGTTTAAATTAAGAGATAAATATTTATTTGTCTTTAACAAATTATTTGATCGGTATGTTGTAAAGAAGAATTTTTTAGAAAGCCGTTTTATTATTCTAACATTCATATTTTTTTACCCGATTTATTCAACCTGCATGAATCAAAATGGCGGCTCGAATGTTGTCTTTATATTCTTGCTCGAGTTTTTTTTACTTTGAGAGGCACGATAATGGCACTAAACATCGCCAATCATGGATGAAAATAATGTCAAATGGAAGAATATACCAATCTGTGTCGATCGAGGTATGCATGTGTTGATTTATTTATACTGATAAAAAAGGTCACTTTTAAGGGACATACTGATGATATGCGCTTTTTATAGAGGCAAGTGACAAATCCTGCGAGCTGATTTCGGGACACCGGGTCCCGATCGGTGCAAGGCCGTCGGGACCCGGTTTATGAAAATCCCGACATGACTCAGGCCTAAATCTAATACAATGAAGAGTTATGGGATAAAAAGAAAATCAAATAGCAAACACAATATAAAGTCTGCTCTATTTACAACAAAGTCCAGTATTACATTTTCTTTTGTAACGTGTCATGCTGGCAAATATCAATACTACTTAAAATAGTCACATTTGAGAAGCACTTAATGGTATGTTTCTAAGTGCTTTACATCGTAAAATTTGCGCAGGGGTTAAATATCCATGTACCCAAAGATTTTTTTTTTCTTCAGTAGATTACGGGCCTGTCTTATAAAGAGTTGATATTTATCGCAACTTATTTGCGATTAAGATCAATCGCAATTATGTACAAAAGATATGGGAGACTACAAACTTGTGATTGATTGGAGGACTTGAGATTGTTTTGGATCAATCGCAACTCTTTATAAGACGGGCCTTGATGTCTGCTGAAAACAGTTGAACTGCCCTCCTTCTGGCTGCCTTTCAACAGACAGCCAGAAAGACATAGTAGTTGATATTCAACAAATAGCTCACCTCTCCAATCAGATACTTCAAACTGTTCCATGGGATCTTGGTGTCGCCTTGCTCAAACGCTTTGGTCAAGTACGTATTGAGGATCTCCTGGCACACCCGGAAGTCCGACTCGTTGAAGTCGTACGGGACGTTCCAGCCGACCTTGCCATACTTGCGTCTCTCCTGGACCACGGCGTGGAAGAAGGCCAGGACAAAGACCAGAGGCTTGAAGGACTCGTGAGGGCAGTCCTCTAGGACCTGGGCTGAGATCTTGTGGAAGGTGCTACGTAGGTTGAGCTTGAGACCGTTGGGAGGTTCAGTCACAACCTGTATAGAGAGAGTGAAATCATGCAAGGTTTATTTTAAATCTTGGAAGAAAGTGTATTAGCGCTATGACGATATGTTTTGCAGTGGCAAAGGAAATGGCCTTGTGATACTTTATTCTAACTTTAGTTTCTCATCATAATCAGACAAACCAACCACTCATTTGAGAGTTTCAGCCCAAGTATCAGGCTCCTTACCAAATGCCAACAGGAACCTGGGCCCGTTGCACAAAACTTACCATTGATGGTAACTTTGCCATCAATGGCAACTACCATGGTAACAGGGCTCAACAGCCAATCAAATCAAGGTTTTCATGGTAGTCACCATTGATGGCAAGGTTACCATCAATGGTAAGTTTTGTGCAACGGGCCCAGATGGTTCAAGTTTAAAGCTTAAGGAACCATGAACATTCAGTAGTAAAGCGGTTTAAGCGGAGACGTTTGGTTGAGACTTGCCTTGAAGGATCTCTGGAGGATGCCGATGGGGAAAGCTGGGGTGGGGTCGGTGGTCAGCCAGAGTCTGAAATCCGGATGAGGCTTGACGATCCTCTCCAGGGCCTTCTCCAGATCACGCAGCCACTTGGCCAACAAGTGACAGTTCTGCAGCATGAGCCACTGTCCTCTGGCTATGGCCGTCTCTAGCAGTTGAAGAGCAACCTGCGGAAGGAAGGAATGAGAATTAACACCATTGTTACTACAAGGCCTATGGTAATTACAATGCAAATGCTGCATTGTAGTGGTACACTAGTAATTCATTTCAGACTAGTCCATCGAAATCCTGAAATGATTGTGCCAATAGATAGCTAGGCTCTCAAGGTTTACCTTCGACCCCGTGACCCCAAAATCTAATCAGGTCATTAGCTCTGCAAGAAACATAAATGACCTAAGTGTGGCAGTAATCCATCAATCCCTTCTTGAGATAACGCTATCACGAGAACGTACGTACGGACAACCAGAAAACATAATTACTCCGGCTACTTTGTAGCGGAGGCATACAAAACATTTTTTTAAATATCTCACCTTCTCTTGGCCTTGACCCATGGAGAGGAACTTGAGCTTGTTACCACCGAAGCCAGACCTCTCGGCCAGCTTGGTGAGATCACTTGCAGGATCGGAGCCGGGACTCAGGATGAAGACGATCGGAGACAGCGGTGAACTCTGCTCAAAGATGGCCTCAAAGCTGATCACGGGAGGCGTGACGTACTTCTCGCCCATGCGCGACGTGACGAAGTCCGTGATGGCACGGTAGACGCGGTCCACGCGGAAGCAACGCAGGAGAAGGAGGCGTTGGAACATGGTGAGACCGTCCTTGTATTTCATAGGGAAGGCTACCTGCTCTGGTGCATCTTGGTCGTACCACTGTAGGGGATAAGAACATATACCAGTTGTTTGTAATCATTTTACCTAAGCTAAAAGCTTAAAAGTTATTCTCAAAGTAAGAAATGAAGACATGTAACTGTCATTACAAAAGGAAATGTATATACTTGTACAACCAGAAATTGTTGTAAGCATGAATACTTTGTAAAATCCTTATGCACACAAATTTTGAAAGTGGTGCAGACTCGGGTAAAAAAAAAAAGATTGAATGAAGCCCATTCATATCAGTTTCTTGCCATGAAACGTCGGTTGTCAACAATGTGAAAAAGTCACAAAGTATCAGTTTGACAGTATTTCAGAATTGAAAGTAATTTTTAAAATATAATTTCTCTGTGTTGTTGTTGTTTTAGTTTTATTGGCGTGTATCATTCATTTATGAATATTTACACCCAATTCAAGTTGCATTAAACAAAATTAAATGGAAGCAGAAAAGACAAGGGGAAACAAAATCTAGGCCCTCTACATAAAATCATTCCAATAGCACTAACCCCTTTCCAGAGTTTCTCATTTTTCTCCAGGTCATCGGGGAGAGTGTGGAAGACATCCGCGAGCTCCATGAGCTTCATGACGTCCTCCCAGCCCTGCTCGGGGATCCACTTGTGAGGGCGCCCCCGACGGTTCTTCTCCAGGGACAGGTTGCCCTTGATGAAGAAGTCCAGCTCCTCCTGGGGCAGCTTGTCCTCCGACTGCTCCAGTTTGATGGTCATTTGGAAGGAGAAGAGCAGCTTGTGCTTTTCAAACAAACCTGAGGGAAGGAGCGACATAATTGAGTATGGTTATGCAAATGAAAACACATAATCAGGCATCTGTCTGCTAGCTAGCACTCTCTAATATGACATCTAATCATTGGAGACTATTCAATTTTGGTTAAAGGGATCGTTTAACAATGTTAAATCTGAGATGCACGGCCTTACATGTTATCAGTGTCTGTGATAAGTGTTATATTGAAGCCCTAAAAAAATTGCGCTTCAAAATGATCAGGAAGTGCCTTAGTGTGGGTTGAACTTGGTACATAGAGAAAGACTCTCATTTTATCATGCCCTCTACTCATCATATACCGCAACTGAGAATAATGTGTGCCAGCAAACGCATCTGGCATCGTAGTACTTCTGTGTTTCATAGCAGAATTATGATGACTGCTACCTCCATCTTTAATCTAACTACATGGTGACTTTTTAAAATTCACCAATGCCAAAAGCAATATGGTCTCCATGTACAACAAGTATAATTATCTTCACATGAGAAATCTCCTAGCATTGAATTCTATCCTGACCTTTTCCTTTCAAATGAATAGATAATTGCTCATACTTTTTATCACTTCAGTAATTATATCCATAGCATACTTACTCTACAGTGTATTACAGTCAAACCTGTTTGTAGCGACCGCCCAAGGGAAACACACAAAAATTGGTCTTTGTAGACAAGGTGGTCTTTGTAGACAGGTCCCTTTAGTATATGTTTCAATAGGAAACCATTTTCAAGGGAGATAACAAAAAGTGGTCTTTGTTGGCAGGTGGTCTTGTTCACAGGTGGTCACTAAAGCAGGTTTGACTGTACTACCACTACCATCATTATCATCCATCTCCCCTCTCTCTTTCCGTACCTGTGCAAGCATAGTTGTAGATGTTATGCGTGAGGGTGTCCATGATGTTGCGGAGTCGTTTCATCAGGATGGAATCGGGTAAACTCTTCTTGAGTGACAACTGGAAGACTTCCAGGAAGGCAGCAAGCGAGTACTGGTACATGCTGTTAATCAGAGCCATCTCAGAGAGGACAAAGAACAGGATGGCTCCACGTTTAGCGGCCGGACGATAGCCGTCGCGAAGCTTGTCAATGTCTATGGCCGTGGCGGCAGCCAGTTTCAGCTTTTCTGTCACCTGTATTAAAAAGATGAAATTGTTGAATCAACTTTCCACATCACATCTTTGATATGGTAATAACTATACTTGCATCATGCAAAAGCAAAAGGAATTGTCTTACTGGGTTTTGTACAAAAGCACTGCATAACCAATAGCAGCGCCATTTGATAAGAGGATGATATCTATTCATTTATAGTATATTTCATATATGACAAAAGCCAACTTAATAATTGAGCATACTAGGGAGGAATCAGATAATTTTAAGTAACCTTTTAAATTCTAGTACTTTATATATATGGGTATAGCTTTGTGTCAGCAGCACATGGTTTGTCAATGCCATCATGCAACAATAGGACATTCAGGCACACCAGTGCTACGGAAGGTGAGGTCACCTAGCAGATCATTGAATCTACACAAACCAATGAAAGCCTAGAGAACTTTTCGCCTGTTTCGAGCCAGAAGGACGTAAACTTATACACTTTAACATGAGAGTTTTCAAGCCTTTCTGATTTGCTTGATTCTTTGTCAGCATCTCTAGTTCTCTGCATGGTTTCACGGTTTAGTAAACTTAAGAGCAACATACAATCTTTAAGGTCAAGAAAAGATCACCAACAGTCCTTTTCAGGACTACACACACTCAAGAAAAAAAGATTACCGAAAGTCCTTTTTAGGACTCCCCAATCCTCTCCCTCTCTCTCACATGGTGCAACCGTAAGCCAATGCTGTATATCTATATCAGCATGCAAGCCGATACTAATAAGTAGCATCTATACAATCTTTTGTTTCAAATGAAGCAATGGGTTAGAGGCCTAGTGCCTCATAGGCATCCAGGCACTATTTCATGGAACCATCGGAAGTATAATTTCACTGACATCCCATTCAAAATCGTGAGTATTAAACTTAACACACATTTACATGGGATATCAGTGGACTTATAGACAATGTTTGTGAAACAACGTTCTGGGGGGTGTTTCACAAAGATCCTAAGTTGAACTTAACTCTAAGTTGGATTTAATCATTATGGAGAGCCATTTGTAGCCTTAAAATAAAATAAAATATATTCAAAGTAAATATTCATATATTTTAGACTTTTCATAAATTCCATGTAAAGAACATGAAATCTCATGTATCTCAAATGTATCTCATTTTATGCCTTTTAAAATAAGTTTTACAAAATATTTTCAAAGATGCGAACGGCTTTCCATAATTTTTAAGTCCAACTTAGGATCTTTGTGAAACACCCCCCAGCAAGACAAAGTAATGCTCACCTCAGAAGCTTTAGACTTGGTCTCCTCCAGGGTTGATACTAGCTCCACGTTGTCCAGCATGTTACCGGTGGAAGTGGCCAGCTCTCTAAGTAGGGAGTCTTCTAGATCCTTCAGGAGACGTTTGTTATCGCTGGTCTCCTGGATCAGACGTTCTCTCTGCTCCTCCAGCTCCTTACGCTCAAAGCCTACGATGACGCTCAGCAGCTGGTCTTCAAGACCCTGGCAAAGACAAGAGGATTAGATTGTGTATGAGCAAACTGTTGCACATACTGCTTAAACAGAAACATTCAAATCACAACTGGAAACTTATTTGTTTTTTTAGTTGTAATTATTGCAATATTCTAATTTATTATGTCTAGGAGAATTTTGATTTTTTTTCTTTTTTCCTTTCTTTATTATATTTGTTACATGTATTTTTCTCTAAGTGCCATGAGCACCAAAAGGTGGATCAGTGCGCGGTACAAGTAGCCACTTTTTTTATTATTATTATTATTAAACAAGTGCATTGTAGGCTTTCTGCAGAATGGACACTACCACTATGTATTGTCAATGTCTATAATGTCTATTTAGCAGTAGTGAGTTGATGACATATTAAACTGTTGAGTGGGTGTGCTAAGAGCCATCAATAAAACTGATTAGATGGTCTTCTTGGCATGTAGTATATACTCCGCTTGTTCAACATTAGCTACGATGACAATTAATTCATGGTCAAGACAGGACACTAACCAAATTTCTGTCTCCAATCTTGATGGTTTTCTGTTTGATGAACCTAACTACCAATAGTGATTAACATCATACAAAGCATAAGCCTAAAACCTAATCTAAAACCCATTGAAACCTAAACCTTTCTCTTTTAAAGAATAAAGCCCAAATAAAATGTTACCAGAGCATAAGTCAGATGAAGGACTAATAACATATGAAGTGATGATTCCAACTTGGTACTCCTAAATCAAACCCTCCTTTGGAAGTTAAAATCAGGGGTGATAGTGAGCACTAAAAACAAAAAAAAAGAGGATTCGGGGGGGGGGGGGGGAATGGTATGTAACAACATTCCTCCCCTCCCCCCTTTTGGGTAAGAAAATTGGGGAAAACTAGGGAAGAATAGAGAAAATAAGGGAAATTTCAGGAAATTAGGGATAAATTACAGGGGAAAAAAAGAAGAAAAAAAATCAGGAAAAAAAAAAGAATAATCGGGAAAGCGATTTAAATCGGGCAATTATCAGGCCTTTAAAAATGCACCAAAAAAGTAAAAATATCCATTGTCCTTACTTTGAGTGTGACAGTGTAGTTGATGACCATAGCCTTGCCAAAGACGGATGGTGTGTACTTGGGGTTGGCCAGCTTGGTGTCCAGGTAGAGACGGAAGTTTGGATCGTAATCTACCTCCTTGTCTCCAAGCATGATGAACTCCCTGCCAGCAACACCTAGCAAAATAGGAGAGGGAAAAATTCAGGATAGGGATTAGATTAAGATCAGGATAGGGATTAGATTAGAAATTGATTTGTAATAGATTCAAGAGATGCATAATAGCAGACCAGCTAAAGATTTAACAAATAATCTTAGAACGTTCTTGTTTGATTTGGCTTATAATTAATTGTTCTTTTTCATTTTTGTATGTTGTTCTTACTTATATTGAATTATAGTGTATAATGAAGATGAATTTATGTGATTTCATCTTTGTGCATTTGATTTCAATGATGTTGTGATATTGTTATTATAATTTATTTAAATGTAACATGTAAAACATATGAATGAAAGCAATAAATTTGTAATACAATATTGGCAAACTGCATTCCTGAAAATTTCAAAACAGATGATAAATGTTCAGTGAGGTGAATATCAATGTTCATTGTCTATATGAGAAAATTGAATTCTAATGAATAACTTATGATAATTCATTTCAAAATCATTCCAAACCGTTGTTGTCATCCATAAAATCTTGCTTCTCATGATCTCTTGGACCAATTACTCAAAATGTAATTTCATAAGTTAAATGATGTCCTTTGGCAAGACAATAATCATCATTTGACACTCTCAACCCAGGTGATGTAAATGGGTACCCTGTAGGAAGAAATTCCTTGAATGCTTTAGCACCTTATTATGGTGGCTCAGCTACAACCGGGGTGTTAATACAATACTTTATCTGAAGCGCAGTATATTCATATAGTAGGTGCGCTATATAAAATGATGTCTTATTAATATAATGCCTTAAAAGGTTAAAAGAGTTATCATGTCCAAAGAGAATACTTTTTCCAAAACTAAGACAATCTCTCTGCAGTAATGCTTATAGTTCAACTTTTACATACATGTGTAAGGGTTGTAGTAGGCAGAGCAGAAATATAAATGTAGATATATTGACTGCTATGAGAGGCATAGCTGTTTCTGTAAGCTCAAGGGGAGGTTACATCCTGCTATGACCCAGAGGCGCTCCGGGCAATTGTTTGTTTCTTTACGGGCATGGTTAAAATCATGACTCCAATTTTGACGAATCAGATGACTAGATTTATTCAACAAACTAAGAGAATATAAAGGCTACAATGACTAACACACTTAGCTTGGCAAAGCACTCACCTTTGATGTTCTTCTCCAGGACGTTGTCAATGACAGGATCGATGTACTCGTCCACGTCTTGGAAGAGGAAAGGGAAGCCGTACTTGATGGCCAGCTCAAGCTGCTTCAAGAAGTCTGGATCATTAAAAGTGCACACCTACAAAACAAAAGGGAAATATTGCTGTTACAGTTGATGTCACTCTGAAGGACCACCTCTTAACATGCACAACTTTCTAGGTCTAAATGATTTAACACTAAATTTCAAGCTGAATGTGCATATGTGATATTGATGTATCATCAATAAGCCAGTACATGTATATCTTGTAAAGTTAGGTCATAACATCTCTCTGCTGTAGGTGCTCCAGATATGCCCACCTTTACATTCAGCTTTCAGGGAGGATTCATTCAGAAATCAGGGAGGTTTCTATTAATTGCATACAGCATAATAGGAATAATCTTTCAAAAAATCAGGGAGGCATTAACATTTGTGTGGGATGACGTACATGTATCAATTTTGTTCTTCTTCAGGGAGCCTCCCTGAAAATCAGAGAGGGTTAGCATCTCTGGTGCTTTAAGCGTGTGATTTTAGAAAGAGATCGTAGTTGGTCTCTGGGTCTTACCTTGAGATTGTTAGGTTCCTCTTTCTTCTTGATCCAGTTAAGAGCCTGCTGTTGAGGGTCAATACAGAGAGGGAAACGACTGGCTCTGGTAGTCAGGATACCATTCTGAATAGACAGCTCATCTGGGGGCAAGCCTTCTGATCCCCATCTATTCAAGATGGAACATACAGAGTAATATGTTAATGACTGTGGAATGGTCTTCCCCAAATCCTTCGCTCTTGCCACCAGTTATCCACTTTCAGAACTCAACTGAAGACATACCTATTTCAGATTGCTTAAAATTAGTCACAGTTTTTTGTCTTTCCCAGTTAGAATCATGAACAGACATTTTTGGTAGTTTTTCAGTCTCATCAGCGCCTTTGATTAGGCAACTAGATATTGGCGCTTTATAAATTCCTGGATTGGATTGGACTGTATTAAATGGAAAGGACCCCAAAGATGATCGTAGAGACTAATTCAAGTCTTAAATTATTGTGAGCACCATAACTGAAATCACCACAACCAAGTTTTTTTTCTCCAGAGCATGCCTCTTTGTTGGATTTTTAACATTACCATCAACAATAGAACAATGCACTATCCTCCTCCTTCTCCTCACCCTTTTTCCTCATCCTCAAGATCAACATCACAAGAACATTGTTATAAGCATCATGATCATCATAGTCATCATTAGGGCTATCATCATCACTGTAATAATCATCCTCATAACTTTCATCATCATCATCACTATCATCATCATCATCATCATCATCATCATCATCATCATCATCATCATCATCATCATCCCCATCACCACCATCCTCCTCTTCCTCATGATTATTTTGACTACCTATCATACCATTCAATATCATCATAATCATTAACATCATACATAATTTTTGTTGATACTGTATATCAAAAATACAATATTGCTCAATGCGCTCTCCATGAAAAATTAATGCTAAATAGACAACAACAAAAATAGAGGAAAAGAACAGACATGGATTTCATCATTTTCATGATCATCATCAAACTGATGCAACCACAAATATCCAGTCAATGAAATGGATTCAAAGGCATAGCTTAGTGTAATACAATACAATAAAGTCATTTCTATAGCACTCTTACAAACTAACTGTTGTTTCACAGCGCTTTACATAAAAATTATCAAAGAATCTGTTGTTGATCAAGGTCAAAGAGGAGAGTTTTGAGACAATTTTGTAACCCTTACTTGCTGATCTCGACATCATCGGTTAGAAGATTCTCTATTTTGAAGGGGTCACTGATGGGAATCTCCCTGTCGCTGATGTCCTCCTGCCAATCATGGTAGACCATCTGATCACGGAAGTCCCAGGTGAAGGCACCCACGTAGCTCAGGAAGGCGGAGGACACCAGGCAGTCACCCAGGAGACGGATGCGGCGCTGGCGCAAGTCCTCCAGATCCTTGGTCCATCTAGAGTAATCAGGAATGAAATGATACCAAATTGTGAACACTACAAAACATTTTTAAAACAATTATTCAAGAGATTACTTTAAAGCGGGATTACATTACTTGTAGCTACTTGGGCCCTCTATATAGCAAACAATACCTAAGTGGTACCTGTTTGTCCCCCATGATCTTTAATTGAGAGCTTATTTGATAAGATAACCAGCTGTTAGTGACCACACTGGGAGGTCTAATCCCTCCTGGCCAAACTAGTGCAGACAGACTTTAAACAAATTTGAATACTAAATATCATTAAGACAATATATCCTTTTCTTAAAGAGGGAAGGGTATAGAAAATCACATTCATTAAAATAATCACAAGATGAAGACATATTTTTTCCCTTTTTCTGATCAACTACCATACACGTCATGAATGTCTCCCCCCCCCCCCTTTCTGTTTATCTTGATCCAATCTTGTTCTGTGACATTTCAAATCAACAATAGGTGAACCCATTTCATATATCAAGAAGGTACATCTCTTCTCTTTCAAATGGATTATCATACGGAGGATGGTCCAAAGCGCCTATTTCGATACCATATGAGCAAATCTACATCAAATGATTAACGCGAAGGTACACCAAATTTCCCAAAACGCTGGGTGCACGTTGGCTCTATATGCTACGATGTGACAGGGGCTTTAGAAGTAAAGCAATAAATACAGAGGAGAGATTATGTTGCTACTACTAAACCAGAGGTGAACAAATTCTTAAAAATGCCCACCTGACATTCTCGGAGCCGAGACCAGAGATGAGTTTATCAGCGGCGATAAGACGTCTCTCCATGATCTCGGCTTCATCTTGGAGGGTCTTCTTCTCCGACATGGCGTTCTCGTACTTCTGGCCCAGGTCCTTGAGTTCCTGTTCCAAGGAGTTCACCTCGGCATTGATGCGGTCCAGGTCCCTCTTGGCCTGGAAGAATGTCTTCTCCAGTTTGGCAACCTAACAATGAGGATGGGGGGGGGGGGGCAAGGAAAATTAGATACACAGTTTACTTTAAATGTTTATATTGAATTTACTTTTAATTCTAATTTCCCCATGATTGTATAAAATATTTTATTTTTATGTAGCAGCTAATTATCCAGACCTAATGAAAGAACAGGGGTATTTTGTTAATACCCCTGTAATGGGCTATCCTCTGTATATTTCTTTTATGTATGTATTTGTAGGTTGTGATGATTTTATAGGGAAATTTAAACAAACAAACTTTTTAATGAAACAGGTCAAATGGTTCAATGTTAATTCTCTTCAACCCTTCTGTTTTTGAGTAGCAAATGCTACTCAATTATGACTTGAACAATGTGTTTGGATTGACAAAAGCTAGGTTTATCGTCCTGGAACAAAAAACAAACAGTCACAATTAAGTCTACTAGATGCTATTTTATACCCTATTTTACAGTAAAACAGACTGTTTTATATGTCAAAATATAACTCTTATATCTTAATTTATGATGATTGTTCAAAAACCTCATGGCCCAGAGAGGGAGGGAGGGAGGGGGAGGGGGGGGGGGGGGTGTAAATACTGCTAAATTTACACCATGTTTCACATTAGAAAGGTACATGTAAGTATGATATATTTGCGTTAAGCATACTTACAAAATTGTCATAAAACATTTGACAATGCATGTGCAACATCACACTAAAATAAACTACATTGGCTTGATCTATTGTGAATAACTAATTGTACTTTTAATTGACTAACATCAGGAAAGGCTGCTTTATAACCCTGATAGCTCATTGTGCACAAAGTGCTTAATTGAATAACATATGGGCCCCATTCCACAAAACTTGTCATGCAGTGACAAATGACAGTTTTTGTTATAAGCTAGTGAAATCCTTGCTTCTGATTGGTTATCAACAGATTTGTCACTGATTCTTGTCATTTGTCATTGAAAAATTGCTTTGTGAAACAGGTCCCTGATTAACCTAATATGTTAGCTCTTCACCTTTTCTCTCTTGGGTTTGATTTCTCTTGCTACGGAGCAATAACCAAGTACAGCAGAGACAAACTTGAAGAGACCTGCCCCGGCAAAGGAGACGCTCTTCATGTCTTCGTAGGTAGTGTCTAATTCCTTTAAGAAGTTCCTCACAGTCTTCACCTGTTGAATAGCAATCAAGTATAGACAAGTTGAATACATGATATAACATCAAGGTTGCACCTGGCGCAATATAATGATATAGGGAAACTGAGGGGTTATAAATACCATCATCATTGTCGTCATTGTCGTCGTCGTCATCATCATTATCATCATCATCATTGCCTTCATCATCATCATCATCATCATCATCATCATCACCTTCATCATCATCAACATCATCATCATCATCTTCATCATCATCATCATCATCATTATCCTCAAAATATTATATGAGGTGGACATAATAAATGTAAAGATAAGTAAACTAATTTGGAGGGCCCTCAGGAAGAACAGTATTAATACTGATGAGCCTACCCTGGGTAAACAAGACATATTATTATCATCCTTATCATAATTTACAAAAGGCATCACGACTTCTAGATGATTTAATCGCAGAATGTGGAGTAACTGGATATGAAATGCTGAAACGGATGACTCAAGACTGAGGTACTTGGAGAGACACTTGATGTAGGATTCTGATTGGGTCACTATAACCTGTCATAAACTGACAGGTCACTACTGAGGATCATGACTTCTGTTGGCAGTAAAGGATGAGAGCTAAACATACCTGTGTCTGTGAGATACCATCTACATCCAACTCCTGGAGCGACTTGAGGAAGTTGCCCTCGGCCATCATCCCCTTGGCTGATTTCCAGGAGACTTCTCTGATACCACGCAGCACCACGATGCACTCACACACCATCTGGACAGCCTTGGGAGGCTTAGCAAAAGCCCTGTTGAGAAAGAAAGGGTGGAGAGCATGGATCATTTCGTAAAATACCTTTGAATGTATTTGTGGATACTTTGAAATAGCATTAGATATTAATATTTGAACATATAACATCATAATGATTAATAGTCATATGAACAATAACACAAAATAATTTATGTATTGGAAGAAACTTGTTGGAGGAAAGCTAAATCGGTTCAGAATGGTGGCAACGTCTGACCAGGACCCCGTCTTACAAGGAGTTGATCTTAATCGCGACTTATTTGCGATCGATATCACTCACAACTAGGTACATAAGGGATAGGGGACTGCAAACTTGCGATTGATTACAGGACTTACGATTGATTTGGATCGATCGCAACTCTTTATAAGACGGGGCTCTGGCTCTGGCAAGACTGCCCTACAAAGTGCCTTACAAACAAAAATTAAATAAAGAAATTGAAAAGTTGTTTGTGTTACCCATGCTCTTACCTGATTTCTGTAACGGATGATTTATCCAGATCTGACAGAGCTTCTCTAGCCGCTGCTAGAGCAGGCATGGCTTCTGCCAATGATTCCTCAGCATCATGCTGTAGATGTGTAATAACAATAATATAATAATGCGATGCATACATTGCTCATTACTTTTGATTGACCGTGTGATGTTACAATGCTTATCAGTAAGTATTTTGCCGTAAAGTCGGCTTGCAAAAGTGATTGCTTAAATGTGATCTGAATAAGAGTTAAAACATTTACTTAGCTAAGCCAAATGCTAGGTAAAAGTTTTACTTAAACCAATTGAATACCTGCCATGGTTATTTTTAACATGACTTGTTCAGATACATGTAGACAGATTTATGATAATTTTGATGGAATGAAAAAGTTTGTTACTTGGCACTCGATAAAACAGTGGTCAAAGTCTTCACACTACAATCTGGAGAAATAATGGTATAATTTCATGAATACCAGCCAGAATCTGGAACAATAGAGTTCATAACTAAATTATTCATATCTTTACCAAGTTTAGTAGTTATTTAAGTATGTTTAAAAACTGATTTGTTCCAATATACGGTTCTAGAAAGTGGTACATCTGAAAGCTTACATCTATAAGTATTCTTCAAAGGCTCTTCAACTAGTTCACCATCCAATTTAAAAGGAGCATGAATGGTTGAGTGGTTATCTGTATATGTCTTACCTTCTCTACTTTGATGACTACACTCTGAACCTCAATTTCTTTTCCCTTGGACACGGCAAATGACTTCTTCTCGGTGGCCTGAGCGGTACGGGTCGTGATCTCCTCCAGGAGAACCTCACAGGCCTCGTTCTTCTCCTTCAGGACTACCTTCTGTACGGCTAGCTTCTCGTTGAGCTCATTCAGCTGGACGCTGGCCTCGACAAGCTTGGCCATACCGCCCTCTAGACGCTTGCACTGTAGAAGGAGAAAGGGGAAAGGTCATGTATATGATTCAAGGAGACATCAGGTCTATACTTACCTTGATTTCCTTATCTGTATATGCCCATTACTCAGCCTCTGTACATTTTCTACCAAAATCATTTGGCACATGTCATTTATTTGTTTTGTTGGACTCTTTGAGAATTTATTTTCTATCATTACCAGAACTCAAGCATATCTTTAAAGTGACTCTGTAACATTGCTTCAAATTCTGAAACGACATCCTGCTGCAATCATAATTATAAACCTTTAGGTCAGTCAGGAATCCCATGACTTTTACAAGCCGATTGCCTGTCTGATTATCAAGATATTTATGATTGGAAATTGAAATTTCGTTTTCGTGAAAACAGTTTTTTTATAACACTAGTCTATTGGGGAAAATGAGTATGGTATGAGTATGAGTATGAGGCACTTCATGATCATTTTGAAGAGCAATTTTTTTAGGGCTTTAATATTACACCATATCACAGACACTGACAACACGTAGGGCCGTGCATCTCAGATTTAACATTGTTAAACGATGCATTTAAAATCTTCCTGGCTCTCAGCAGACAATACTAAGCAAAAAAGTATTACCTGAGAGAGGATGTATTCATCCTTCTCATCCAGCAGCTTGAGGTATGTATTGATGAAGTCCAGGTAGTTCTTGGGCGTTACATAGTTATTCCTACGCAGCTTGAGAGCAAACTGTTTGCTGTAGTCACTCACAGACTGGTGCACAAACACGACATGGTCTACCACGCTGGTACGCTTGTCATCAGGAATGCTCTTCACCTGTGCATGAGATGAGAGAAGATTGGTAAGAGGTCTGCTACAAAGAAGTTCAGTGGCTATAGTGGAATGCAGTGTTAGGTAAAGATGCATTCAGAATGAAAAAGGCATAATCGTTGGTGATGCATTTATAAGTGTAATCCAACTTTAGTAGGTGTATGACAATTTCTATATTGTGATAGCAGGGATACATGTACAAGCCCTAGATATCAATATTGTGGTACGTCCACTTTGCAATTTAATTATGATTTTCAACAATTTTGCCTTATCATATCCTTAATCATTTTGTGCTGTTACATTTTGCGAGGCTACTCAAAACATAATTATGCATACACAAATGAATGTAAAACATTTTTTTTTAGTAGTGAGGGTTGATTTCAATATTTTAATTTTTCACCCGATGCTAGTATCAGGCTTAAAGAACAATATGGCTCCCCACTCTCCTGTCTCATACATATATATGCTGACAGAATTACTAAAAAAAAAAGAAAATGCAAGAAATAATTCCTAGTAAAGCAAGTGATGTCGACTATTGGTAATGTGTAATTTGCATATGCATTTCCGATGGGTTTCATCCAAAATCATCTCTGGCCCATTTGATACACAGCAGACTTTTGCTTCATGTGGAGATAATGCGGGCTTTGGCCAAATTCAAATTTTATCAAGAATATGAATGGAATAATCATATAACGTTTTATAAGTGATACGTCGTAAACAATTGTAGCGACTCTTTCTTATGACTTACATCTTCATGGCTTCATATGGAGATAATGTGGGTTTTGCCAAATTAAAATGTTATCAAGAACATGAATGAAATATACATATAACGTTTTATAAGTGATACGATGTAAACAATCGTAGCGAGTTCTTTCTTTTGACTTACATCTTCATGTCCGAGGAACACGGAGGCCACCGCTTCCAAGGCTTGCTTGGGCCAGGCCATGAACCAATCTATGCTGCAGTTATTGACCAGACCGGGGAAGTTCCTGCAGCGGGTGCGGAGGGTATCACCTACCGGAGACATGGCTAGGACCACGTGGAGGTTGTTGATGCTCTTGGTGATGAAGTACTGCCAGATGGCTTCTCGGATGGGTGGGTAGCCTTGTTTGGTGGCTTCGTCTCGCATCTGACCAAATAAAAAATGCGGGAACAAGTGCATGATGAGATTTTTCAGGCAAGTCATCAGGGCCCTGTCTTATAAACAGTTGCGATTAAACACAACTCGTTTGTGATTGATATCAATCGCAACTATATGCATAAGTGAAAGGAGACTGCAATCTTTGATTGATTGGAGGACGTGATTGATTCGTATTTAAAATACGGGTCCCAGATCTCATTATTTGTGCTTGGGGACTGACCTTTCACATGACCAGTCAAGTAAGTGCATTTGGACATATGGGCACACTAGAAAAATTGACCACTTGACCAATTTATATCCATGTCCGAATGTTAGTTCAAAATCCTATACAATATATATGTTTGTAGCACTTTCACTCTCATAAGGCTTACAAAGATAAAGACAAGAACAATGAAAATGGGATTAAGACTAAGGGAGAGAATTGAAAAAAGGGGGAGAGACTACACATAGTCATTCCAATATCTTTATAATACTGTGATAAATCTTACATGAAGCAATTAAACTTAAGTCCATGACACTTTTGTTTCTGTTTATCATAATACTGACAAAACAATGCCATCATATTTAGCTAAATTTGTCACACAAAACATTTTGTTGCAAATTGAACGACACACTATCAAATTACCATCAAGTTTACTAACAAATATCGTTCTAGGCTAAATTTGCAAGGCAGCATTCCAATGTAAGTCTAAAAGAACACTACATTACTTTACTGAAAGAATGTTCATGTTTCCCTTAGAGATAATATATTGTTGAGGTTCATTGTTTTACTATGTACAATGCAATCCTGTGTACTTTATTTATTTGTTGGAAATGGAAATAAACAAAATGAAAAATGAAATCACTTCTGCATCTTGACTTACCTGTCCGACTATCGCTTCCTTCTCATCATCTGCAAAGAGAGCTGGCACCATTCCTGACGTCAACATGTTGTTGATCAGCTCAAGGAAACCTAGTGGACAAAAATAAAAAAGAATTATCTTTTATTAAAGTCTCTCTAGCTGTGCCTCTAGGGATAAGGAATTGCATAGCATGTTTTGTTCATAGTAGGTAGATATAGTAGTGCATGAGCATGGCAACAAACTTTGCTGGTCAAGCTGGAATCTTAATTTTTCACTCATTACTTGCGTCAATTCAAGTCACTAAGTAATGAGAGCAGACTCTGGAGATGGTTAGAGCCTGATACTTTTGTTCATTTTTTTTTTTACATCACACATAATATATCTCTCAATACTCATAATTCAACCTTTCTCCTTTAAATTCACTGGTTGTTTTTCTACAAAACATGTCAATGGTGATGGAATTGTGATTATTAAAAAATAATAAAACGTTTATGTTTAATTTGGTAAACAATTAATTAACAATTTTTGATGTTCTACTTTACTTTTGTTCCTTTGTTCATAATGCAGATACTTTTGTGATCTTTGTTTTTTTCGGTTTTGTTTCACAAGTGCACCTTGAGCATTTGATTCAAAGTGGACATGGCGCATATTACTATTATTTCTAAGATGACCATCACAAACCTACCTTCTTGTGCGACATGAGCGTCAGTGAAGAGGAAAGAGACCTTCTTGTTCTCAATGCCCAGTTTGTTGTAAAGGACCTTGAGATCTTCCCTGAAGTTGGTCTCATCGTAGCCCCTGCTCAGGGTGATCTCAAAGACCTCACAGCCTGCCGTGAAGGAGGCCAGCCTGGTCAAACTCTGCTTGCCACTCCCACCTGTAGGCAAACAACAAAGGTCAAAGATAGCAATAAAATTCCAAAGTAGAAGTAACCCAATCATTTTGACCATTGCTTTTTTACTAAAAATGATATCTGTTTTCTATATCATGTTTTGGTGATAAGGAGGAAATGTGTACATCTACATTTGAACGGGGTGTTGTGGCGTGCGCCTGTAATCCAGCTAACAATGGAAGATACAAACTAATTCAACCGAGGACGCGAGTTTGAAACTGAGTCACCTCTTTCAGATGGTGACGTTAAAAGTCGGTCCCCAGACATAAATAATCATATCTGATTGATACAAATCTGTAAAAACCGAATTACACACACACATCTATTATATTTTGCAGGAAGTATTGCTAAGTAGATGGAGCAATACTCTTAAGGCCACTGTACACCTTACGATCCGACTGGTCTGCGAATGAGTTAGAGGAGATAAGATGTCACAGCTCTAGTCAGCTTGTGAGTGGCAAACCAGTCAGAGACAAAGCGCAAGGTTAGTTGTGAGGATTCGACATGTCAAATCAAAGGCTCAATCCAACTTCCAGCCAATCAGACAACAGTATTGATATGATTTTATTCTTGCAAATATGGCTTAATTCCTAAGATAGAACTTTGGAATGAGGGTTCTCTGAAGATATCCAAGAGCAGATGACAGAGAGAGAGAGAGAGAAAAGTAGAGTGAGAAAGATAGTGAGAGGGGGAGAGAGAGAGAGGGAGAGAGAGAGAGAGAGAGAGAGGGAGAAAGATGGGGAGAAAGAAAGAGAGAAAGAAAGAGAGAAAGAAAGAGAGATAGATAGAGAAAAAGAGAGTGAGAAAGATCGTGAGATGGAGAGAGAGAGTGAGGGGAAGAAATAGAGTGAGAGGGTGAGAGAGAGTGAGGGGGAAGAAAGAGAGTGAGAGACAGCAAGAGAGAGAGAGAGAGAGAGAGAGAGAGAGAAAGTCTAACTTACCGACTCCCACAAGAAGGGCATGACCTTGATCCATCCTGATGACCCTATGAACCCGGGTCAAATGGTCAAGGGCATCGTCAAAGAGAACCAGGTTCATTGGGGTATTACTGTCATTGTACTCTTCAAGAATCTACATTCAATGAGCAAAGAGAAATGAGGAAGTGTGATTAATTCTTGGATACCACAGGCTACAGTACCGTATGCATGATGTCAAATTTTCATACATTAATCCGATTGAAACATGGTTATGGACATTTAGAAACTACACCGCAAAGGTGACAAATATCCTAATTATCTTTCATAATACGGCAAAGAAGAATGCCTAATGTCTGCTTAGAACCGGGAAGGCAATTTTAAGTTAACTGCTATTATTTGTTTGTTTTGATCTTGACCATACTTCATAATGTGATGGACCATAATGTAAGAAGGAAGAAAAAAAAATCAACAAACAAAACAAAACAAACAAACACTCAAACAAACAAACAAATACATAAATAAATAGATACATACATAAATAAGACAATAGTTTACCTCTTGAAAGAGTGCTTTAGCTGCATCGTAATCCTGTATATCTTCATAGAGTCTGGCTTCTCCTCCATCTAGAGCTGTACGATAGTCGCCGTACAGGAGAGGCTCCCGCATGGCGTTCTCATTATGCTCACGGAAATGCTCGTCTATAATATTCTTGATCATAGCCTGATGGAGAGTTTAGAAGTTTTAGAAGAAAATGTGTCATATGGAAATATTTTTTTATAAAGAAAAGATTGCGCCTCTGTGATGTATTGTTGGAGGAGGCTCATGCAAAATGTTTTCTGTATGCTCACGGAATTGCTCGTCTAGAATATTTGTAATCATTCCCTGGTAGACTAATTATAGATATGATGATCAGTTCAGAGGAAAACATTTCAGATGGAAATACTTTAAATGGAAAAACATACACCTCTTGGAGCATTTTTTTTTACGACTTAAGAGGTAATTTGATCGTCGTTGTTGTCCAATAGGTCATGGCTGACCCATTGTGACCCATGTGATGAGACCTTTCTATCTGCATCTGTCTCCTGAAATCCGGTAGAGTTTGAATGAAAATTTAAATGAATAACCGTGGTCTCCTATGTGCATTCCTGTTTAGTTTGCAGATATTTTGTCTCAACAACTCACCTACTGCATGGTAAACAAGTCAGAATTTCTTTGACCAAGATTCGCTCAAAATATTTCATTACCAGGGCTCAAGACAAGGTTTGACTGAAACATATCTGGGGAGTGTTTCACAAAGATCCTAAGTAGAACTTAAACATTATGGGAAGCTATTTGTAGCCTAAAAATGAAATATATTCAAAAGCAGAAATTCAAGTATTTTAGACTTTTCATAAATTCCACATCAGGAATATGAAGTCTCCTTGATAATAGAAAATATGAATGGTTTGAATCAACATTTTATGCCTTTTAAATAACTTTTACAAAACATTTTCAAAGATGCTAACGGCTTTCCATTATTGTTAAGTCCAACTTAGAGATAAGTTCAACTTAGGATCTTTGTGACACACCCCCCTTTAATGTTGGCAAGCATTCACATCATCCATCTCAGAAACTGACAATGACAAACATGAAAATGTCAAGACATACCTGCACAAGATCTTTATCGTGCTGGTTAATGAGGCGATCGTGGAACACCCTGAGGCATTCGTTGCGCCACACTCGGATGCAACTCTTGGGATCGGAGAAACGATCGGGGGTCGTCAGCAGCATGCCTTGACTGACCCTTGATAGGTCACGAAGGTTGAAGATGTAATGGAACTTGGACGGGGTAGGGGGTAGGTCCTGTACAATAACCTGATGAGGAAGGAAGAAACGGATGCAAGATTAATCTATCCATGGTGAAATAAACCAATCAAACGTTTCTGAAACTTTGTTATCAAGACTTTTTGAGTAAGCACAAAGAAAAGTCAAATTTTCGATGAATAAGTTACTGTATTGAGAACTAAATCCAAAGTCAGATTTCTTGTATTTGATTTTTAATTGATTTTTCAAACCTTTTCTTGAGCAACATGACTTTTCTGAATCCTTGTTACAAAGACTTTTGAGTAAACATGAAGAAAAGCAAGTTGTCGATGAATAAGTTACTGTATTGATAGATATGAACTAAATCTAAAGTCAGATTTCTTGTATTTTATTTTGTTTTTAAATTTTAGATCAGTAAACTTACTGATTTTCTTTCTTTTTCTTAGATTGAAGATACTACAGTCGTTTTTGCAGCCAAAATCAAATTCTGTAGAACTTTGCAGGAATTAAGAATATGCCATGTATGTTCTATCTGTGAAATTTAAACATTAGCAGTGTCCTAGTATTCAAATCATACAAGGAAACCTGTTTACCTTCTATAATATACTGTCGGACACAATTGAGTGACTAACGGACATCATTTTTCTTTGGTAACATAAAATGAGCTGTAACAGGTACATGAGCTTTTGTCTACATCAATAACCCACTACTTGTAATGGCCAAAATTAAACTGATTGAATCTTTATGCAGCACAAAACATACAACCATTCGGTAAAAAGGTCTGAAAATCAGACTATTACTTAGGTGATTGCAATCACTTAAGTCAATTTAACAACTAATGGTTGTTGTTTTCCCACTAAAAGCCATTTTCAAGCCATTTCGTTTTGAGGGAAATTCTAAATTAGTATCTATTTTACCTTGTAGAGGTCAAGCGTGGCTTGAGTGATCTTGGGGGTTAGTTTCTGGACGCTATCTTCGAAGGGTTGAAAATGGCCGGCCAAGATGGAGGAATAGATGTGATTGAGAGTCTCCTCCGAGGGGAAGGTGATGTTGAAGGAGCAGAAGAGAGAGATGAAACGAGGATCCACCTCATTCCTACCTCCTCCAGCCTGGTGGATAGATGGGAAAGATGATAAAAAGTATTTCAGTTTTCAAACGAACATATAAAAATCATCTATTAAATTTATGCTAATTTGCCTTCTCCCTTCCTCTCCCATTCCTTTTCCCCACCCTTTTTGTTTTCTTATTTTAGTTGTTGTTGTTGTATTGTACTTAGTTCATGTTTTGTTAAATTTGACTTTCATGTATATACTCCAGGGATTGTTGTCGATCCTACCATTATCTGTTATATTACACTCATGTTGTATTCTTGTTTGTCTTTTGATGGTTTTGTCTAATTTTTATCATATAAACATGAATTGAAAACATGAATTGAAAAAGGATGATGATAGACAGTGGAGTCGTATTTCGGAAGGACAATATGAAAACCACAATCATAAATACCACTCACTTGCGTTCTCGATTTTCGTAGGATCTACATAATAAATGAACATCAAATACTTGTCCATTTGATTCCACGACAATCATGAATTCAACTTGGTATCGTCTGGAGATGGGGACAAATTTGTTGCTTTGAGTTTGTAATACCAGCATTTAAACATTTTCCAATCATTAATTTTTTAACCATACACATATTCTTTCTTTTTCCTCTAGCAGAAACAATTATTGAATTGATGATTCATCATAAATAGCTGTTTGAGATCTACATTTAAAGGAAGAAACCAAAGTGTACAGGTTCAATTATTAATTAATAAGAACAAAAATGAGGAAATAAGCTTTTGGGGCCTCTGAGCATCTTGTCGTCTATCATCTCTCTTCACCCGGGTGTAGAAGAGGGATACTCAACAGAGAGGAAATATGCCTAGAACGCTTTCGGTGCTACGTATTTTGGTGTCCATGGAAAGTCTGGCTGGGTAATAACTTTCCAGCTCCTAGAAAGATTTGTTAGTATTAACTGCATGAGCTTATTGTATTAAAGTGACTCGGTAACATTGCCTCAGATTCTGAAACAAAATCCTGGAATTAGCTCATGCTGCAATCATATTCATAAACCATTAGGCCATTCAGGAATCCCATGACTTTTACAAGCTGATTGCCTCTCTGATTATCAAGATGTTCATGATTGGAAATCAAAATTTTATTTTTGTTTTCCTAACATTTTTTATACCACTACCGTCTATTGGGGAAAATGAGTATGGTAAAACCGGTCACTCAAAGATTTTTACTTTTTTGAGGCACTTTAT
>JAVYIG010014731.1:0-39882 GCA_035222895.1 Strongylocentrotus droebachiensis | reverse complement strand
ACAGTATGATGTGTAAGACATAAATCACTCTCTCACGAGTTACCGTATATACACGTACATATTATATAGTTCTATGAATGTGTCTTGTATATCGAGGGATCTATATAATGTTTACACCAATGTACATGGACACATGCGGTAATGTGAGTAACATGTAAACTGGAGCTTCATGACATCAGACATCGACTGATCATTAAAAGAAACATCTGACAGGAGATGTAAGATTCAGACTGTTCAGACAGGCGACTGGTAATATAGCTGAGTGAGTGTACACAACTGCATTATACCGGGCGCCACTTTCACAGCCTATTACAATGGATGCGGCTTTCGTAAATTTCAGGTAAGAGATAAACATGACAAGATGGCAGAATAACAGTATAAATGTCGGATGAATGTGCATCACTCTGTACATGTTAATTTACTTTACATGTACATGTACAAGTACGTACTGTACAGTACAAAACAAGCTTTATTTCATGCATAACCATGGAATAGATGAAGGTGTGTGGATTAGGAAGGAAGAAATGAACAATACATATTTTCATCGTCTTGGAAAATCCAAATTTGTAGCAGAGTCCGTGTCAAAAGACGTCGAATTAGGTCTTACTATACTCAATGAGTACACTCCACCATTTGGTGTATTCTCATATGAAAAATATAAGTTAATTATAATTCCTGCTGGCATTGATATATTGCCAATTATTGGTGTTATTTTTACACGAGTGCAGCAGATAATGTATGTATGCAGCGCATCCTCCATACATGCATTCACAATAATGTTATTAACAGAAAATGTGAGGTTTTGAGATGTTTTTTGAAAGATTGCTTGTTACAGAGAATTCTTGGTCGTTCCACAGTTTGGAAAGCAGCAGTTGTGAATGCTCTGTCACCAATTGTCGCATGGCCTTGGGAGTCATATGTTTACTAACTCCGTGTCGCCTCTTATTCGCACCAATTCAGTTGAACCCTCATAGGTCAACAGCAATGCATCACAGGCTGATGAATGTTCATATTTACTCTTGGGGGTCTATAGATTTAAAAATGAATACAGTCCACAGTTCCTGTCGATATAAAACTGGGCTATTAATAAATGTATTTATTACTGTTATTTAAAAATTGCTTATTCATCCGAATACTCACTTCCCACATACCTTTGAATGCAAGAAATACTTGTTTTATCAAGATTTGCATACGATAAGGGGGAACTTCTCACAAACCCTAGCCCTACGGCCCCTACCAACCCCCTGTATCATCGAGTTTACAATATCATGAAATATCTTTCAAAACTTGGGGAAGACATGTAAAATATATTACTGCAATCAGAGTCAGTAATTCCGGGGGGGGGGGCTGGGGGGAAAATTCTCCGGATTTTCCCCCCATCCCTCACTCGGGAATCTGCAAGGGATTCAATAACATAACATAAAATGTATTATATAACAGAGAATAAAGTATTAGGGTACAAAACACTATATTGGTACACGAGTTGTAAATACGGTACAAACTGGTGCTTAAAGGTATAGACCAGTTTTTGGAAACGCCCCCTCTCAAAAAATGAAATGGAAGCTCTTATTACCAATCATGTGAAAAAATATGTTTTGACTAATACGTGATGATACAAATTTTGCCGGGAAACCGCCTTCTAATTGATATATTTGGTAAATTATTATATCTATATATCCGGACTAGAAAGATATCGCGTAGTCCCATATACATCTTTCTGTGTACAGTGCTTGTAACTTTACCAAGACCGGGCCAAATTTCTTATCATTTTGGTGATTCCAGAACCATGCAGAATTCACACCAATACTTATATGCTAGATCATCAACATTTCTTTCACAATACACTCGCATGACCAGAACTGGTCTTTACCTTTAAGCAATTATACTTCAATCCCAACTAGGGCAGCCCCCCCCCCCCATATTTATGGCTCATTATCTGATTACGCCTGCCATCATCATACTTGAGTAATTAGGTTAAATGGTCATCAATGTATCGTCGGCTGGCGGTTGATGTTTGTATATATTTTAAAATAAATATGGAGGTGTATCATGGTATTGTGGTTCATTCACTTGACGAAAAAATACTGTACATAATATAGGCTACAATGTATGTGCACAATGTATCTCCATCGTTATCAGTTTTCATGGGTTATCCCATCAATTTCCAAGTTTATATTCATTTTCCCTGTTAGGTATTTTATGTCGTAAATGTTTACATACTTGACGAATACAAACACAAGCAGTTGTAATTAGGCTAATAATCGAAATAGGATTTGCTTTCCAAATCAACCCTCGAACATGCCTGAATGGTGTGAATGGGTGCGCGCTGGGTAGTTATTTCATGATCAATACTGTCAGTTTTTATAAGTCGTTTAAGGCCCCTTTCATCAAGTAAAACCCGAAGGCCCTGTCAACTCTTGATTCAATTATGTAGGCCATCAATAACAAGGATGTTTATTCGTGTACTTTAGAATAGCTCGTTTGTTTCTTCTTTCTTTCTTTGCCCGTGGTATAGCTTATTATAGCTTAGGTACAGTAGGTATATTCCATCTCGTGTTTACGAATAGTATCTCGCCCCCGGGTAACGTGTTTGGTCTTGCGGAATGTAATACTAGTGTTTTTATACTCGGTCATTAGTATACAGAATTAGAAATGCAGTTGATACAACCAAAGAGGTAGGATTTTTGTTCAATACTACCTTCGTATCTAATACATTCACGTTAATGGAATCGCGATGAATATCCAATGGGCGTATTCAATAAGAGAGGTCCTCAGTCTAATCTAATCCAGTGAATTATTCGATAATCCGACTGGAAGCCGTGCTTAAGGTAGTATAGAAAAAGAGACTTTACAGTTTACACGAAGCCACTTCCCTCTTAAACCTTTGTATTTCTTCTCCTTACAACAATAGCTGTTATCCGTCTCTCTCCCTCGCCCTATCCACCTATCTACATGACTATCTTTTCCCATCGTTTCGCTCTTTAAAATCTACCTCTCCCTCCCCTCTTTCTCTTATCTCTCACTTTCTCTCTCTCTCTCTCTCTCTCTCTCCTCCCCTCTCTCTCTCTCTTTCTTGCTCTTTTTATATTCTCCTCGCACTGATTTCCTCATCCACCCTCTTATCTGCCATTCTCTCAATCAAATTACCTTCTCTCCTTCACGTATCTCTCTATCCCCCGTCGTACCCCCACTTGTATAATTACTAAATGGTCTTACCCCTCCATTGTATTTGATGTAATGTTTTTCCTGTTATGATTTTTTATATTTTCTTACAATAATGTCATTTTAATTGCCTTTCATGATCCCGCCACTATTATTCATAAGACTTGTATTTGTTATTGATTTGTTATCTGTTTTTAAAGTGGAAATAAATTGAATTGAATCGAATTGAATACCTCAGCAGACTCGCTCCTCTCTCTCTCTCTCTCTCTCTCTCTTTCTCTCCCTCTCTCTCTCTCTCTTTCTCTCCCTCTCTCTCTCTCATCCACCCTCCCTGTTTCTTATCTTCAACTTATAAATGAAAGTCGATATAAAGGTACAAATCTTGCCTTTGACTTCATGGGAAAAAAACATGAAGTTTACCTCACCAAATTTCACTTATATTTGTATTATCATATTGAAATGGCCTCCTGGTCTTCGTGACTCAGTGAATGTCAACTTCTCAATTCATCAAAACACTATTGACATTCACTGAAAGGAGACAGGACGGGCCGGCCGGGCGAACATTGTACCATTGTGGTCTCTGTAAGATGTTTGACATACATGTGCATTGTCTGGCTGTGGTATATTCAATTGGGACTTCTCTTTTAAGATGCTGTCAAATAATATCGATTGATTGAGAGTTGTATCCCTCGATGTCTTCTCTTGGCGTACAAACAACAGTTGAATCCAAAGGATGGTTGATATGTGTGCCCAAGGCTCTTCAGTCGGCCAGACCTTTTTCATTGATAGCACAGTGACCATCTTACGGCACAGAAGGACTAAATAACAACCTTTATGTGTGTATTATAAGTAATAATATCATATTATGCTTATTTGACTGGAGTGGTCTTTATAGTTTTCGGTGATTATTTCATTTCTCAACCTCCATTCGCGCTCGACGACGTTTCATAATAATTTGCACAAGGTCTTCAAGGTTTGAACATGTGAGTACATGATGCATTGCAGGGTAAATCTCAGCAGTGATGTGAGTAATAATAATACTCAACAGCAGGTTTGATGGCTAGGTATATCAAGAATAGCCTGCGATTCTTACATTGCATAATCTACGAAGGTCTTTATATTAATACCCAGTCGTGGTTCTAAAGGGTGGAGCGGGGGGGGGGGGGGCGAAGAATTAAAAAATATATATATTCAAGCCCCCTACAAATAGATTTTAGCGAGGCGAAATCATGTGTAAATTCATGTGTAAACCCCCAAGCGCCCTCAATATATTATAATAACATTGTATAGGTCCATATTTTATACATATGTATTTAATATCTTTCTAGAGTCGATCCCGAAACTTACCAGTCACCAGAACTGTATATATTTGTTGTTGTTTTTTGTATTATACGCTTAGATCTGAAGCAGACTTCTGAAGCATGTCTTCAAACCATGCAACTTCAATCCTTCTTCCACTCATGGATCTTCTTATTGATGTCTTAACAACGCCTAGCTACGGCATCACTCTCAGCCACCACCACCACCACCATGCAACATCCAACTACTACCAAAGAAGCTAAACCTAGCCCCTCCAAGATGACGCACGGGGTGAGATCTGGGAAGACGTTCCTCTATATGACCGGTCTGATTATAGCCTGTGTAGCTGGATACATGTATGGCAATATTGCCAGGGGTATCGACATTAGTAAGTATAAACAGCATTCTTCTTATACATCATATACCCTGGTCATTATCAACACAGACAAAAGACTGGCAACAGGATTGTAACCCGGGATAGAAACAAAAATCTGAATAGAATTTGTATTTTAATTTGCATTTGACTATCATTTAACTTCGATGACTTAAACATAATAACATAATGATATTTATCCAGAAGCTTCAATTTCATTGTAAGCCACATAATACATTCCTTTTTAAAGCACAAGGCTCGAAATATAAGTTTTCACGAACACATTTTAATCTTCCTGAAACCATTTCCAACCCACTAATAATCATAAAAAACCTTCATCACCTACATGAATAATAATAATAATAATAATAGCCTAATAGTCCACTCCAAATTTTATTAAACCGAAACGGAAATTCTTTTTGCCCAATTGTTCGTGAGCCCGGCAGCCACTGAGCAGCGCCAGATCGACGTTGCTCTATCCCTTATTGTTGAACGCCAAACAAGGTAGCAACAACTCCCATCTTTTAACGTCTTTTGGTATGACGCGGCCGGGGTTCGAACCCACGACCTCCCGGTCGTGTATCGAGTATCGTTTCACATACTGTTTTCAAGTCTAATGGTAATGGCTGAATGTGTACAATAATTATGTATTAAGAGGTTTTGAAATAGGTTTGAAATCATAAAAAACCGAAACAAACTGACCAAATTTGGAGGAAATGTCAAAATTGAAAAGCAGTGCCCATGCAGATTATGATGTACGTTTATGACCACATGTACACTCATTAATATTTGGTTGTTAACTATGTCTAGTCATATTCGGAATAATGAGGAAATTGTTATATTCCAGAACATCATTTCACGCGATATTGCAGCTATAATAATTCATTTTTCCTACAATCATTAACAAAATATAAGTAGACAGCTTATTTCACCTCTAAGTTAACCAGAATTCAGTCTTGTCTTCAAGTTGAGTTACCAATTTATTTATTCTCGCTGTTATTCTTGTGATAGGTTATTCAATCAGCAGTGTAAGTATTGACAGTAGCTTGGTTCATGATGCTCTGAAGAAAGAGACTGTTCAAGATCTCTCAAGATCTGTCCAAGGCAGCAGTAGGTCTCTACCCTTTGGAATATGTGATGACAATGAAGACTGTGAAACTGTAGCTGCTGATGTGAGTACTCTTGCCAGTTGCCATTAAACCCTAGTCACACCGAAGAGACCGACCGACCATACGCCGAACAAAACACTACATTCCACTGAAAATCAGAAAAGCAAAGACCATAATTATCGATCATTGGTCGGTTTGCAGTCGTATGGCGGTGGGACTAGAGTATTAACGGCAACAAAACCCAGCTTTCTACGATGCTATGGCGACTATTTCCTCCACGGTCTAGGGGCCAACTAAAAATATCTCGCAACGCTCTTTCCTCATTTTATATTCAAATTTCGCTGTAAGAACCTGTTTTTATTTTTTCTTTCCGGGAGGGTCATACACCCACACTCGTAGAGCTGCCCATGAAATAATCTTCATTCTTTTGAGAATTGGGAGCCAAACCCTTCGGGCCAAACAAATCATTTTTCAGAAGCATATGGATTGACAAGGATTAGCACAAGAGTTCACCCAGGCCATGGTATATTCTACATGGTTGTCTGTCTCTCATACCAGAACTCCGATAACAAAGTTTAACAATTAACATAAAGATTACGTTTTTAGGAGCTGTGTCATGAATATTGTTAACATTTTTGTGTTAAGAATGATTTTGACAGAACTCGGCCTATGTATTTCAATGCAATTACTGTAAACAGTTTATTTGCTTATTCATGATTACAAGTGCACCCCTTTTACGATACTTTGATTTACTTTGGCATGTTATAATTTGCTGTTTTAACTTCTGTTCACACAGGATACTGTCGTCATACCGTCGCATTCTGAGAAAGAGGAGGTTCAAAAGGACGATCAAACATCACGAAAAGCTACCATTAAACGAATTTGTCGAAAATATGAACGCCTCACATTCGATGAAATATCAGATGATACACTTAAACATTTGTTTGTTAATGAAAAACACCGAATCGTATATTGTTCTATACCAAAGGCCAGCTGCACGAACTGGAAACGACTGTTGATGGCGGCTACCAACGACTCAATTGATTTAGAATCGGTAACGAAATTCAAAGCACATCACAACGGTGTCTTAAAGACATTATATGATTACCCCGAATACGAACGAAATACTATCCTGAAATCATATAAGAAATTCACATTTGTACGTAATCCTTTCATCCGTCTTCTGTCTGCATATAAGGATAAATTTGAGTCATTGCGAAAATATCGTGACAACCCCGGTGGGAAATATTTTCGCGGTTACGCCGCTGATATCATGACCAAGTACAGAGTGAATGCCACTCTCCAGGAATTAGAGAGCGGCGAAAACGTGACGTGGTCCGAGTTTATCTTATATGTCACACATTTGGCAGACGATGAATTCAACGAGCATTGGAAACCTATGTATAAACTTTGTGATCCGTGTCAAGTGGATTACGACTTCGTGGGTCGAGTTGAAACGATTAATGAAGACGCAAATTACCTCTTAAAAGAGGTAATGAAACTGAAAACATCGAAATTTCCGACGTTTTCCGACTTCGCGACAAATAGTTCGGAATATACGTATGCCGCATATGGCGATGTTACGTTGCAGCAGTTGAGACTACTGTGGAATATCTACAAATGGGACTTTTGGCTATTTGGGTTCGATAAACCAGACTTTATTTGAAAACAACTCAATCAAAGTCATATTATGTTTATGCATATGCTATTCAAACACGGCCTGTAAAGCTGCTTCTTTGGACGAGTCGCTAATATTTAACTCGAATGTTTCTTTTTTTAGTTTTGTTTGTAAATTTATATGTAAATCTTTTAAATACTGTTCGGGGAACTATGCCACCACGAGGCCATTTGCCCTTTTTTAAAGTTTCCTATTTTCATTTTCATTTTCATATATTGCAAATGCTTATTATTGTATATATCTTCGTATTGTTTTTATTGAAAATGGAATTGAATAAAACGAATTAAATTAAATTGAATTCGCAAATTTGACGCCCCACGTATATGAGTGATCATGACTCATCATTTGCCTGATAACGCAGGTCTGGGTCAACGCCTACAGCGAACTTTGCCGCGCTCCACGTTTTGTTTGTTTTGAAATAATCAGAGTATAAATTGCTTTCACACGGTTAATTCATGTAGAGACTTATTCTAAATTTTACTTTGTTACTCTATTTTTTTTTGATTTTTTTTTTGGGGGGGGGGGGAGGGGGGGTGTATTAATCGCATAATGATGTTAATGACGGATGTATGGTGAGAGGAAAGTTGGTAGATGACATGAAATCAAGATGCCGTTGCAATACATGATGTTTACCTGCAGAAATGTGTCATTCAGAATGGTTTTAACTTATTGTTGCAAGATAACAGATGATTTAACTTTTTGACCAACTTATTGTTTAAATTTGAACATGGATTTTAAAAAATTGAATAGAGTAGAAGGAAAAGATCACGATCATGTATGAATTTACTTTCACAATGACGGTTAGAAACATAATAAATTGTCTTTCTTGTCAACAGTATAAGATTGAGATTGTGTTCTCACGGATATTTCTCAACCACTGTCAATTTCTTAGTCGAATTCTTTGCTTCAACGATGAACCCAACAAACACTGTTACCTAGGCCCTAAATCTGTGACGAAATCAACCTTGGAGCAATGTCGCTAGAGAAAATTATGGATAACATTCATGAATAGCAAGATATATTATTTTCCTACACCACAAAAAATAGAGAGCTGCTCGCAAAAACAGTGTTGTAAAGGTAAGCGGACACATTTTTTTTTTTTTTTTGGTCTCGAAATTTCATAATTTGACATTTTTGGTCGTTGGGGGGGGGGTAAGGTCACCTTATTTAGGTTAGCCGTGGGTATAATTTTTTTTTTTTTTTTTTTTTTTTTTTTTTAATAATAAAAAAAAAAAAAAAAAAACCAAAGGGGGGGGGGGGGGGGGGGGGGGTTTTAGGTTTTTTTAGGGGGGTTTACATACATAAAAATACCAAAGGGGGGGTTTGAACCCCCAAAACCCCCCCCCTGCGTACGCCCCTGTCTATCACTGATCAATGTGATTCTGATTCCCTCACGTTTCTGATTTTAGTAAACACATGCAACTTGATTCAAGGAAAAATTATCTTAGATATTATTTTGTCAATGTTTCATGATCATGGCTGCTCAGCTACAACCGGGGTAATTTAATTTGTGTCAAGCGCAATAGATAAAGTAAATGCGCTATATAATTTTTATAAATTGATATATTATTATTATTGTTTTTAATATTTTTAATAATTATTATCATTGGTATTATCATTATGATCATTGTTGTCATTATTATTATTATTATCATTAATATTACTATCATTGTTATTGGTATTATAATATATACTTTTACGAAAAAACTCATACCATTCTTAAATGAAGCCAAATAATGACTACATGCAGATCACATACTTATGGAACTCCAGACAGAGTAAATGATTATCTTCTTACATTATGAGTATTGAGTGCTGTAAAGGTTGCATTTTTAGATCTCATTATTTTCCTATTCGTAACTTATTGCTGAATTGTTTTTACTCATTTTTTTACTCTTTTAAAACATTTTGAAAGATCTTGCCCAAAGTATAATGTAATGATAAATGCAGATGTAATATGAGATTATGTATATTAGTGTCTGATTATTCACATTGATTTCATGCCACTTGAATATCATCTAGTTAATTAATTGTTGCTATATAATTGTTATTCTATTATGTTTTCTGATGTAATGAGAAGAGCACGACGACAAAGGGAGACACTGTATGTTTTATAATTATTATACAAACAGATGAGCAATCAGTTTGTTATGGCTCGTGGTAAGTTTCATGTGATTCTGTGTATTCGTTATCAAAATAAATATACAAAATAAATATACAGAAGTATCATGAAAATTATCATAATATATGGAGATGTATTTTGTTGTCATGTTTAAAATACCGTTTCGTTTCATTCAAAGCCCCTCTTCACGCCTCTTTTCTCTCTGTCTGTCACTCTCTTTCTTCTTCTCTCTCTATCCCTCCTCCCTCCCCTTTTCTATCTCTCTCTCTCTCTCACTCTCTCCTCTCTTTCTCACTTTCTTACTTCTTCTTTCCCTTCTCTCTCCCTCATTCTCTTTCTCATCCGCTCTCTCTCTCTCTCTCTCTCTCCACTACTACTTTACAGGGATAGTTGAGTTCTTGTTTAAAATCACAAATGCTTTCAAAGTCCATGCATTTTGCTCTTATTCTTATTTATGATATTTGCATTGCCCTTTTAGAACCTAAAATTTCTATAAAGGTAATTTTAGACCGCAAAATGTGTGAAAATTTGATTATTTGTACGATCATACTAGTTCAGCTCCACTTAAAAAAAAAAAATACGGTGACCGTAAATAAATGTATTAATGAATAATAACAATACATGGGCCGGCTGTTTGTGCATATTATAACCAACACGAAAAAGCCAACAAAAAGCCAACATTGGCACTAGCTGGAATAAAACGTACAAGGCGCCATCGAATATTTGTGGTGTCCCACAAATGTTAGAAATGGTTATACTTATGGGTATTTCAGCCGTCTCTGAACCGATTTTGATCAAACAAAGCAGATTATGTCATTTAAATGTTATGTTCTTTCAAATTTGACAATCAGTTTTTTCATTATCTCACAAAAAAATATTTTGTGTAGCGCCCTCTGCAACAAGACTCAACAATCCCTTAATATTCCCACTCTGTCTTCATTTTACCACTCTCCATAACACCATTATTTATATCTCCCTTTCTCATGTTCTTCTCACATTCCACGCTTTGTCCATGTATTTGCATAATTATTTCGGACAACTAGTTCAAGAATCAATCGACAGTCACAAATGTAGAAAAAAAACAATGCCTTTATAATACAAGAGTAACAAGACATTATAAATATCTAACGCGGACACAGTGATTTTCGATAATAATATATATAGATATATATAGATATATATATATCTACCATGTGGTAGTCGTATACAAAAATGAAAAGTAGGTTTGAAAAAGAACACTAAATCAACGCAAAGAAACTTTGTTTAAAGGTCAAACGTTTAAACTAACGATATTCATGCTGATATCAAAGAGAATTACATTGGGTTCTGGTAAAGGAGAAAGTAATTTGTGAGCTTTTTAATTCCGTTTATGTTACAGCGTGGAAGAGTATCATATTGGAAATATCTCCAGAAAGAAACTGTTTTTCAAATGTCCTCATATTCAAAAGATGAAAGATATAGCTGAAATGTTTGGACCAAACTTATGTAGTCCCATATACATATTTCTGCGTGATGTACATATGAATTTCATCACGACTGACTCAATTAAAATAAAAAATAAATCAGTTTGATGATTCAAAAATCATACGGGCTACATAATCAGCCTTTCCCAATCGCTGACGTATAGACAGTGTCACAATATAACCGCGGGACCAGAACTCAACTTCATCTTTATAAGCCACAACATGAGAGAAAGCTTGACAGATTGTGTCAACGATAGAAAGGACGTTAAAATGCATGATCTCTGGAAAGTAAGATATGCCACATGCAGTAGGAAAGCCCCACTTATGTTTACCTGAGCAATGTACCACAAGTATA
The DNA here is from genome assembly GCA_035222895.1 of Strongylocentrotus droebachiensis. NCBI lineage: Eukaryota > Metazoa > Echinodermata > Echinoidea > Camarodonta > Strongylocentrotidae > Strongylocentrotus > Strongylocentrotus droebachiensis. Next base: position 28,321 of record JAVYIG010014731.1, on the reverse strand, counting down.
TATACATTACATATATGACATTGTTCTACAGCCAGAATGAATGGCAACAAGTTTTTTCTGTTTTTTTAATTTTTTTATCGTAGTAACTTTATATCTGCAATGTCATATGCAACCCAGAAAACATGTCTACTGAAAAATCAATTTACACTACAAAAGAAAACCGTGGAGCATTGAAGTAACAATCGAAATGTAAGAAACAAGGTAAAACAAAACTTTAAAAGTGTTACATTATTTACATCAACAAAGTCCATGAAATGGAAATAATCCCTTTGGCAAGTAGTCTTTAAGAATATTATGAAGGAAATAAAAACACAAAGACATTTGAAAACAACCAATAACAAAGATGAATCTAAAAATGCTGACATAAGGAGATTTTTCGTAACATTGGGCATCCCGGCATCTCATTTCTTAAACCTATTCTATTCTAAGTGGTATGTTTTCAAGCTATGTCTACAGCACTACTCGCCATCTAAAAATAGCACATTGATTACATGCAGCTGTCTTCCCAAGGCCGACAATAATTATAAAATATATACATTAGTTTATGTCTTCCTTCGCAAATAATCAAACAGTGCTGTGATCTTACATTATTCAGACATGGACAGTAGAGGGAGGTATTTCAGAATATGTCTTCAGCAAAACCGAATACATATCCCCCGGAAATGTCTTCCTGCAATACTTCTTGCATATCCTTTGAAACTCAGTTCATGAAAATGTGCGGCATTGTCACGGAGTTACGTGACGCTTTTATGACACCAGGTCCGAGCCCGCAAAGTGAGATTCTTTGTATATTACGTGCAAACCGATGGAAAATTGTATTTATGAACACAGACGATTATATCAAAGTGTCACACATTAATATCAACGCTCTATTATTTGAAACAATAACTTTTAAAACAAATAAAAGAGGCGGGAAATTCTAGCCGAAATTTATTAATTTCACCTTTTTGTCACACAAGACACCTGTCCATTTTACCTCAATCTTACCAAGTCGCGTTTCATTTAAAAAAAACGTTGACCTAGCGGCAGCAAGACAACTGTTTGAGGTCCTTTCCTCACGAAAATTTCCCTTACGCTTCTCTGTACTCATAATAATATCCTTTGAAAAACAGATAATATATATCGCCGTCTCTTCAATGATTTACCTTGGTAGACGTCCATAGCTAATTTAGCAATCTCTACCATGGAACAGTAATCGATGTCCAAGTAAAACCATATTTACTGTTGAAACGAATTCGTTTTAGGCATCTTCATGAATGAATCACACCGTCACACAATTTCGTATAGTGGTAGCTCACTTGTTTCTTTTTTCATGTTACATTAGCAAATTATTTTCAATGCCCTAATCGGGTAAACTAAATCATTTGAAATGTATTCCTGTCATAAACTTCCCTGGCAGCGTCCGCAATAAGATAACAATTCCGGATCCGTGTTTTGTTTTGTTTTTTGTGGGTGTCATATAAAAATAATCACACATGTTCCACATTAAACAACACGTAGCTCGAAAGACAGATCACTTCTGTTCCCTAGACGAGCCTGAGATGAAGATAATTAAAGCTCTAATCCTGCAAAGACAATCATGTAACTCCTGTCACAAACTTCCCTCGCAGCGGCCCGATGACTAGGATTTAGCGGAAAGTAGATAACACTGCAGGTTAACGATTTTGGAATCTTCCAAACGACTGTCTGGTTCTTCCTACTTCACAGGACAGGACTGTCCCTTCTTTTGGAAGTACTAGCATTCATCCATCTTAACTATACTCCAAATAACCACCTGTGATTCTTCCAGACCATCTTATTCTTGAGTTTTATTCTCCACCCGTCTCGGCTATTTACCTTGTTGACGAGAGCGCGCCATGTTGGTCAGAGCGACCGCTGCTACTATCTCCTGCCAGTAAGTCTCTTCATCCTCCTCGCTATGTTACACAAATCAAATAAAAAGAAAAATCACACAAAAATGAAAGAGAAATGATAACGAAGAACAATCGTGATTGAGGAAGTGAGATGGCCCAGTCGGTAGGGTGTCCGATTGTAAAATTAAGGGGTGCAGTTTCGACTGCAACAATAATTAGCAGATGACTGAATGCTACACTATGTAGCATTGTGAAGGAGGCTATAGGAACATGGGATGAGACAAGAATGTGTTCAAATAATTCGTCGGCGTCATTTTGAAACGACGGTCCCGTCAAATACATGTATATACTGTATACGGATTCGTCGATTCAAAATAACGCCGACGAATTTTAACGAAAAACAAATAGGAAGTGTTCAATATAAAACGGTTAACATATTATGTTAAGATCTACTACACTCATAGGTTTTAATGAGATAAGTAGATAGTTTTCGAACCGCTAGCAAAATAACTTATGCTCGTTGCATTGAGGGATATAATTTCGATTGCGTCATACCCGAGCTTATCAATCTCGTGAGGGGAAATTTGCCCATATACGCCAGTTACTTCAAAGCAATATTTGCGCTGGTCCTTTCGGATTCACTTTTAGTACATAATCACCATCTTGTGACGCATCCGAATCGCCGTCAGCCCCGCTTCAGTAAATGACGCCTCCTGTGCAACACAATAGAGCGCTTTCGCAAACACGACGGAAGCAAAGACGACGGGAGAATTACAGGATACAGCTCTTTCGTCGTGTTTAGGGAATGGACGCTATCGTGACCGCGTACGGTGGTGAAAATCAACAGGACGGAGAAAATTCTGGTTCGCGCATGCCCAGATTGTTTTTTCGGTCTAGTTACCGTCGTCTTTGCCTACGTCGTCTTTGCGAAAGCGCGCTAATAACATTTAAGGACAAAACATGGAGAATATCTTACTTCTTAAAATCTGCACTCTTTGTGTCCTTGAGGAAAGATGTCCAATCATTGGAGGATGAAGATAAGGAGTAATCTGAGAAGAGAAGAGAAGATATATTACTCAATACCAGATATGCCAGATTGAGGGGCCAAATCATCCAACTTCAAGGTCAAATGTTTCATATTTAGTTTGCGCTACGATTTCACATTTTTGTGTGAAATAATTGCATAATCACATTAGTGCATAAGATGGTCCCACAACATTGAGGAAATATATTTTTCATCAGAATTTCGAGAATACCCAAGTTGCGATTGGTATTAATGTTTCTTGTGACTCTGTGTTACATTGTGGGAGGACCGTGAATTAATAGTGAAACAATAAATACAATTCGTATATCCTGCCACTTTAAGAGAAGCCAGACTGAGGTAAGTAGAGAGACTGAGAGAGAACGTCGTGATGTAAGAGGTCTTACCTTCAGAGCAGTGTCTTTGGCGATAGCTCCCGATGCTCGAAGACATGGTCGTTTCTGGTGACGTTGACATGCGTTCATACTCGTGAGAGTTAACTGACCCTGATACTCGAAACTTGGACCATTCTTGACCAGTAAGTCTCCCAGCGGTGCGGTCCATGTAATTGGGCAGGTTCAAAGAGTTCTCTTCCGGCAAGTGCGTGTGTGAGCTATCCATGGTAGTAGCGACTGTGGATGCCGCCTCTACCTGCCGCCGCTGCTGAGCATGGTTATAAGTATCATTGAGGTAGCGTTGCATGATGCTATGTTTGTACTTGTGAGTGGGTAAGGATTGTCCTTGGTGGTCGCTGTGAGATGCGATGTGAGGTACTGATGATGGTGGATGCGGTAAACAAATTCCTGGATGTGTGACGTTATGAACATTGTGGTTGACGCCCTGCAGTTCGTTAGTAGACGTTGTGACGTCCTGGGCATAGTTTACAGTGCTGCTATCATCTGTCAATTGAAAAATGTATCGTTGAAAATAAAATAAACGTACATGACAGACATGGCAGATGTAAAACAAACGTTTACATAATTTGAAGCCATAAAAAGGAACCTAGAATTAAGGTGATTGATACAATCCCATAACGCCTCCATTACCACCCACCTTCTAACCTTACAGTAGTGATACGAAGATAGATTTCTAGACATGCAAAAATAATCCCCCAGTCAAACCGCCAAACCCACTCAAAACTGACTTCAAACCGATCGAATCTTGGTCATTATGGGAATAATTAGTTTGTTTTTCGGCCTTTTGTTTGCCGGCTTTGATGTTGGTCTTGTCTGTGCTACTGCAAGTTTCATCTTCGAATGCCACAGTGGATATTGAAACAGGCATAAAACATCCCTCTTTGAAGCATCGTGAAATTTTACAAAGAATTGCCACTCCAATCTGAGGACGTCATTCTACGCTCTTGAAATGGTAGACCTATACTGAAAACCCAGTGTGCTCCGTGTGATGGATGGATAGCTTTGTACATCTCCTTACCAGACTCGAATCCATCGAATTCCTCCTCGTCAAAGTCATCTCCTCCTGATGACTCAACAGAGCTGATGCTTAGCCTCTCAGCGTTACCGGTCACGTGTTTGTTGTACTTATGGATTCGCTTCTCCCACGACATCTGCGGGTCATGTACAGTATTCTTGAGCCGTCTACGGGCGTTAGCAAACCAGTTGGACACCTACAGAAAGAAAGAGGAATTCATGCATCATCTGAGATAATTCTGAGCATTTCTACTGAAGTTATAAAAGAATATGTGGCGCCCCTGGCCATATTATTTATTTCTGAACAATTTCAGATTTACCGCAAAAAAATAATATTATTGTTGTCAGGGCGTCGCTATACGAAGGGGAAGGGTGCGGTGAAGGACAACAATTGTCAACAAGCTCGCCAAAAATATTTCGACATGCAAAATATTATGAGGAGTCTTCAGATATTCTGATGAGCCAATAATAATAATAATAATAAAACGTCGCTTATAAAGCGCTTTCCACTGACGTCTCTAAGTGGTATAACAAACAAAATACAATGACAAACAATCACATATCAAACAAAAAAATTACACATAAATCTACAAATTACAATACATATGAAATATACATTAATGTGAACAGAGTATAAGTTAATCATCAAAAGCAATATTGAATAAATGTGTCTTAAGACTGAAATTACATTTTCTAAAGAAAACATACAGTATATTATGTTTGTCTTTCTTTTCGATTTGCCGACAGACGACAATGCTTTAGAGTTTATAAGTTTAGGAACCATCGAAGTTCCTCTACCCCTCCGCCCCCCTCCCCCCTCTCCAGTTCCCTCCAGCAATATGCCTTCGTGTCTGTTGACTTCACTATACATGAAAACGTTGAGAGAGTAATACCTGAACTAGGGTCATGGCAGATTCCATTGATAGAAGTAGCTTCTCTTTTCTATTCGGGTATGGGTAGTCTTTGTGATGATACAACCATTGTTTGAGAGGCCGAGCCATACTCTTCATTGTATGTCGCTTGTGGCGCACTTTCTCTGCCATTGGCGTCGAGTACCTTCTCCTGCAAGTTAGAGAGAGAGAGAGAGATAGAGATAGAGAGAAATATATACAATTCAATTAAAGACAATTATAATAAAAATGTTATGTTGTCATTACAACACAATTAATAACTAATATGAGACATTTAAAAATGCCCGAACATGAGGGGCCAGACAGACAGTATTATTTTCGAATTCTCCAATTCTGACCGCGAAGTCCCCCCCCCCCGCCCCACCCCAATTATGTCACAAAAAGTTCTTTTAAGTTTGAGTACCATAATGATTATATCCCATTGAACTGCAAAGAATCTGATGCGCTTGCGGTGTGAAAAAAATATGACACAAGGATTGGAAATTTTAACCAGAAATGTTCGCGATATTTTGACCAGAAATGTACGCCACATTTTGCCCTGAAACGAGAAGTTAAAAAAAACACCATGATATATCACTCAAAGCAAAGAGCTTGTTAGGTTCCTTTGTTTTAAACCAAATATCCCAATGTACTGAATGTAGCACACATATTTCTGGAGAATGGAGATATTGCCAATCATAATTAATATGATCTTTCATCTTTGGATATATAGTGAACATTTTCCATAGAATTGTCCAAATACAAACAGACGAATCAGACAAACGATTGAATGAAATTCAAAGAATAAACGGATTACAAAATATACATTTATATGTTTTTATACACTTTCAAAAGTAGAGTTCAATAAAGAAAAGAAAAAACGATAAGGAATCTCATAACGGTCACTAGTATTGCTATTTGCTAAGTGCAACAACAATGAAAAAAGTATATATTTCATACTAATAATAGAACGGTGCCAGGTAAAAATGTCAGCTCCTAGCAATTCGGTCACTAGTATATTGTTATTTGCTAAGTATAGTCGTGGTCGAGTGGATATGTCGCCGGACTGTCGATCACAAGGTCCGCGGTTCGAGTCCCGCCGCGGCACTAATGTCTTTTGGCAAGACATTGATCTACATTTGCCACACTCAACCCAGGTGATGTAAATGGATACCTGGCAGGAATTAATTCCTTGAAATGCTAGAGCGCCGAAATGGCAGCGGTGCTAAAGCCAGGGTAATAGACGGGAGCGCTATAGGAGTGTCAAATCTTACAGACAGACATGGGCGCTATACAAGAACCCACTATTATTGTATTACAATGAAAAAAGTATATTTTTCATACTAATGGTAGAACGGTGCAAGGTACAAGTGTCAGAGATACAAAATGGACTCATAACTGATTAATTGTCTGCAATTAAGCCTCTTCTTTAAAAGGGAATTTATAAAACGCCCTCCTTGCGATGCTAATATAAAGCGAAATTCACATGCGTATCTTCCACACTGACCACATAACAGGTTTTTAACTTGAAGGAGTTGGGAGTAGGGATGTCAACATATGACAGTGCATTGATCTTTTAAGGTTATTATGCGTAATTATTTTCAGATATGAAGAAGGCTTGATTCTAAGGAGAAGGCTAATAGGGGCTAACATGCCCTCCCCGAAAAAAATGTTCATACGATTCCTTTTGATAATAAAGTATAAGCCTACACATTTTGTTTTTCTATAGCAAAATTTATTTTTTACCTTGAGCCCCACCCACCTCCCAAACCATTGTCTTCAAATATCTAGCAACATGCGGATCCACGCGCTGCTTGAACAAAATCTTCATTCTTATATATTGTGATATTTTACAGCTTGCAAATTTACCGACGAAAATAAATACATATAACACCAAATAAAACAAATATATTCTTAAGATGTTCCACTTTGCCGCCTGACATTGGTGAAGTACAGTTAAAACTGAATCTACCGACGCAACCGAAACCGAAACATAAACAGAAAAGCGGATTCTATCTTCGAAGACAGGCCTAGAGGCGTTATTTTCCTATACACGGACATGATTGTAAACAGGAAGGGGATCGTAAGTATGCTCTAAAGTGGTCGAGTGTTCTTTTTTACTCACTCACACAACAAGGGTAAATATGCCTATTAAATACATTATTATCACTATTAAAACTAGTAATAATAATGTTGTCATATTCTAAATCAGAATTAGGACGAGCTAAAAAATGATGACATGTGAAATGTTTTGTTCTCCCCTTCGTGTCAAGAAGGAATGTTTACAGCTATCCCAGTGAGACTATTATCCTTGACTGAGTTTGAAGGGAGACGGACATGGTACAGGTCATTTTCAGAAGATCCATCATTCCTTGGCCTGGTTTTTATCTCTTATCGCAGAAAAGCATTTCGTTTGACACCGCTCTCACTTGACATGGTCTAAGTTATCAGGGATACTCTGATCAGGGCTTGTAATTTAAACTAACATACCCTGCTCTGCATGATGGTCTTATGCCTTGGGTTGCATATTTAGACCACGGACTACTTCGTTTTCAAACATGCGAGCTAGAGAACTGGTATTTGGTAATGAACCAGTAACTTCTATCGCAAAGGGGTGTAAGACGAATTTCTGAAGTGATTATGTTATCATTCTGGGTAACTATTCTCTACCGTGTTGGTCAATGAGGTTTGAAAACAAAATTGATTTGAATGGCTAATACAAAAAAAAAGGCTCTATGCTATAGCATATTGTGTTCTCTACTTAAATAAACTAAACCAGTGAAGATGAGCAGTTGTAAATAACTTCAACTAACTTAACTAAGCTAGCAAATGATAAATACAATAAGTGTTACAGTTATTTATTGGGCAGAATGCCTTCTTAAAGCAGCGAGCATGCAAGGATCGAACCTGAGACCTCTCGCAATATGATAGCTAGTGAAGCTGAAGAGCGTCAAGTTCAACCATGTAAACCAATATTCATGTAGTATAATAATTAATATGTAGACCTATACACCCATTACAATGACAAGTGGATGATAATTGGATCACAACGTAATACTTTGTGAACAATGGTTAGCTCAGGATGGATGGTCATGGTTCATTTATATTGGTGGATCTTATTATATCAATTTCAATTTCAATTCAATTTCAATTTTATCTCCACAAATGCAAAACATATACTTCATAGGGAGATAGGCCTACATAAAATAAAATGACAAACAATACAATAATAGAACATAATCATATAAAAACGACTCCAGTTGGAGCAATGTACATGTATTGTATGTTTTAAAAAGAAGAAAAAAATCAGCAAATGTGGAAGGGGTAAGACCAGAAAAACTGATTTGTCGAGATCTACCCCAAAAACCTCTATTCAGTTTATGTACACCATGTATACTCAATCTAATAATACTTACCCGATTCGAGTCTTCATCCTCAAGTTATGTGTTTGACACAAATCTATTCTTCCTGCTGTCTTTCCATTAGTATCCACATGATCCTGGTCGCATGACTTCTCAATGACCTGTACAGTTTCCATGGCAAAGCTCTTGTTTTCCGCAGACAACCAAGTTTCTTGAGCAATTAATCTATTACTACTGTTTATTGGCGAGAAATTGAGTTAACAGAGTAATTGCCACAAGCAACAACGAGGAGCACCGAGAAACAACCAACGATTACGAAGAGACACAGACAAAGAAATAAAACTTGGTTTGAAGTAAGGTCTAAGGAACACTACTATGTTTTTCGTCGAACTTCTCGATGGAAAATAGTTCTTGGAACCAGATTAGTTGGTAAACACCATCTCAACTCTAGCTTCTGTGTGAGTTGCTTGCAGGGGGCATTGACTCCAGTGTGGATACACAGATTGCTATTGTGTGATGTATGAGTGACTCATGTTTCTCTCGAACACACACACAAGAGAGTCTAGTGACACTTGTGTCAACTCCAACAACCAACTTCAGACAGATCGGGGCAAATAGAGGTCAACTTTTCTCCCTATTTTCCTCTAAAACTGACAAAATTTACTCCTAAAGAGATACATATGTTATAGTTTCTATTTTCTATGTAATTATTACGATGATGTGTGACAAAAGTAGCATTATAAAGACAAGAATCGCGAAAACATGAATTCGTGTTCGGCAGCTCTGGGAAGGATCACAACTATTTTGGTTTTGCGGTGAGCAGACGGTCACATTCCGATGCGCTTGTTCATAAGTGCCGTTGTGCTACAGTATAATTTTGACACGCGTGATTGCGTACCAAAGCATTCTGATGACAAAATAATATCCCTAGTCGTAGGTTTTGTTTGATTTTTTAGCCGACAGGAAGGGGGGGGGGGGGGGGTCAAATCAATAAAGCTAAGTTTTTTTATTCCCCCCCCCCTCTCTCTCTCTCTTTTTGCCTTTCTCTTTTTAGGTGTGTAAAATGTGTAGCCCCATTTTACTTGTCCCTACAAAATACAAATATTTCACTCGACGACAATATAGATATACTTTCACGTTTTTTAATGGAGCTTTGTTTCTGTTGACCGTCAGATCAGGATTTGGTATCTAATTCTAAATCTATATTCCTTGGGAAAGATTTCCAACACCGCCCCCCCCCCAAAAAAAAAAAAAGAAAGAAAGAAAAGAAACACTTCTTTCAGGTTCGATATACCTATTAGCATTCATTGCTGTTAGCACTTAATTTCAGGCTACTTGTGGTCATTGTATCTATCGACACTAACACTGATCCTCATTTTTTGGCGAGGTGCAGAGAAATTTAAATGGCCATGCATGTATAAACATAAATCATGTCGTCAAAAGTGGGAGAAGGGTGGGCGCTATATTAGTCTCGCTTGCAGACTCTCACTTGTCAAATTCATTCTTACTCGGATAGAAATGTGATGAAATTACTCCAAATACAACGTCACCAAATATTTATTTTTGAAAGAAACATGAATGAACATCAATATACATACACTATTATCAAATTGTATCTTATTTTGTATAAATATAATATTATAAATAACTTAAGTTTAGCCAAATAGACTAGAAATTGTCAACAAACTGCGTGGGGAAACTTTGCAGGTTTTCTTCCAATATAAACAAACGAGTTTAATCACTGTATTTAGGGCAGACATTATCTCATCGGTGCTCGCCTCCTATGTCGCCTCACGAATGTAGGGAGTCAATTCATAGTTATGTTAATTAAAACAATGATCGAAGGGATCACTCTCTTCTTTTCAATTCAGGCATCGTAGGCCTACAGACATACCTTTTTTCTCGTCTTTCATCAACATCATCACATCATCATCATCAGTCTCATCAAATGTCAGTTTCGTCTCTCTCTCTCTCTCTCTCTTTCTCTTTCCCTCTGCATTTATATACGACTTAGGCCATTTAAAAAATATACATGTTTAGCGTCCCCGCCCGCTTCCTTTTTGGGGGCCGCCTCCTATTTTTTTGTATTTGTTATTTTTTATTTTTTTTTTTAAATTTTTTTTAATTTTTTTTTTTAATTTTCTTTTTTTTGAAAGAAAAAAGACATGAAAAACACTGCTAAAATGGCTCTATTTCTGATTTTTAAAAAAAAAAATTGTCGGCGGCCATCTTGAAAAAAAATAGCCCCGACTGTCAGGGAAGATGTACCGAGCGGCCATTTTGAGCGGCCATTTTGAAATAAAAAATAAAAAAATAAAAAGGGCCCCCTCCTTCCTATTTTTCGAAAAAACAGGACGCTAAACATGTTTTTTTTTTATTTGGCCTTAACTCGACGACCAACTTGAACGCGATCATAATGCCGATAGCGACGATGTTGACGCCAATGACAGTTAATTATATTATGTTGGTCGAGTATAAACCAGTGCATTTTGACAATCCAAATGAAAAAATGGATAGGGTTGAATATTCCGAAATTTTAAGCAAAGTGATGATGTTCTAGTCTATAATTGTTTGTTTTTAAAAAAAGAGACGTTTAATCATCAATCTATTGATTATTTTGTCGTACAATAATACAAATCCGACGGTATTTTTGAAACTTTCAAGAATACCGTCACTTCCATTTATACAAAAGAAAGATAAATGGCAAATGGCATTATACCTCTCATTATATATGCCATTTATCTTTCTTTTGTATAAATGGAAGTTACGGTATTCTTGAAAGTGGCAAGTTGGCTGGTGCAAATCAACTGACAATGCTGGAGAAACGTTAATTAACTAATACAAATTTATGTGCTGAAATAATCATGTTTCACTCATGAATCTATTAACTGCGTTAATATGCCTATTTGGGTGGTACTGGTAGAAATGTATATACTTCTTCGAAGATTTTATTGTAGTTCTACCTTCAAAAATACACTTTTTGAAAGGAGAAGAATTTTTCGTTCACATCTGTTCTATATATTTTACAATAATTAAGCTATAGTGTTCGAGGGTTTTATTTAGAATGTAAAAAAGGAGTCCCCGAAAGTTTATAAGAAAAGATATCGAGGTTTTACTTTTAATTGTAAGAGGAAATACAATGCGTATCTTTAGTAAATATGATAATATAGTTTTTCGTATTAAATGTGGTGCAAATCACCATAATTATAGGTAATAACTTGTGGATTAATTTTCAATTAAAATGAGAGCCATCTAATTGTTTCCTATATCTTAGTGGACTTTTTACAAGTATTCATTTTTTAAATAAAAGTTGTTTCTTTTATGGAAAATTGTGAGGAAAATTCTTACTTTCACATGGAAATGTAAAAATGTGCATATTCTGAGTAGGCGTTTAGAGCTAAGAGGAGTGATTCAGCATGGGAAGATATCTGCCTTATGTGAAATCGACTATAGTCAGAACAGTCCCTCTATTGTATGTCCCGAAACTCTCTAATCACCTGTTACTTATCTCACTTCAAATAAACTCTCACCTATTCATCTTTTCTGGTTTCCTTCGGGATTGGGTGGTATGGTCATTATCAAATATGATTACACCTTGTATATACCCCTAGTCGAGAGAAAGGACTTGTAATCACTCAATCGCACCCCCCCCCCCCCCCAACAAAACAAAAACAACTCCGCTCACCTCATCAGAGGTCTAAGTGTATTTTTTGAGGGGTACGTTCGGAATTCTTTAAAAGTTAGTATTTCAACAGAAAAGTGATCGTCGGATATTGATAACAGGATTTTTTTTTTAATACAAAAAAATATTAAAAAGGCTCGTTCTTATATATGACGCGGAGTACCACCACCAAAAAAAAAAACGGCCTGCGGTATTGGCACGCGTAAATGAATATCAACTCCCGGTGTGAACTGTGCGCAATTGTTTCGTTTTCATTAATTTAGATATGACTGTCTACACATCATTTTATCTTCATGTTTCTCTTTTTGTGTCTTATATCAAATTATTAAATTGATATCAAGAATATTTTCAGTAATTCATTAATTCAAATAACATTTAAAACTGGTGCCAGTAACTTTCTTTTTCAATTGCTTCCATTGTTATCAGTATTTTTATTGTTATTATTATTATAAATATTGATATTTGTATTATTATTATCATCATCATTTAATTATTATCATAATTTGTATCACTATCGTCGTTAATAATATTTTTATTGATTAACGTTAATTCGATTTGAAATGTGCTTTCGTACAGTGTTAAATTGACAAATTCAAACTGATAGTAGACTTCTCCAATAGCCCACTGTTGGTGACATGATAATAAATTAACATTGTCTTTGTCACTGAGCAATGTGAAGTGTATTGCACTTTACGTCATCGTATTTTTGTAATGGCGGGGTCTTTTTACTCTGTTTCTGACATGAAGCCCCCAAAGCCAATTTTGATTCCGTTATTTAATATTGTGCACCAAGGAATTATTAAATCCTTGATGCACATTGAATTTAGGCATACAATATTATTAGCTCGTTGAAAAAAAAAGTATTTTATCCTTCAAAAGAAAACGGTTTCTTCACCCGAACTGCACTGGAATGGCATAAGTCCGGAGACTAAATAAATAATAATTACAATTTAAATAATAATAATCAGCAAAATGATGGTAGACGAAATGGGTACTAGACGAACTGGGAATTAGACTACCGTAACTGGTTATTAGACTAAATGAACAATAGACCAAATATATAGTGGACTAACTAATTGGAGATAGATATTAGGCCAATGACTGTTAGCCTATATGAAATCATTAGACCAAATGAAAATTAGTTGACGAAATGATTATTGGGTCATGTGGATAGTGATGGGCTGGGACTTTGGGAGCTAGTTGACCAAACTGCAATTCATGTAAAGTGCGTCCCAGAAAAAAAAACATACGAGAACAAATTATTATTGTGATCTGAGCTGGTTCTTGGAAATACTTGTCTCCCTTTCTGTTTCGGAAAGAAAGTTTCATGCTAGCTTAGTTTTGCACCTAGTTATTTTTGTGATTACGCCCTCACGCGTCGCACATTCACTGTCATGTCTACTGCTAACAAATTTTGAAGTGGAGCTCACCGGGGAGCTCATCGTAATATCGCATTAATTAATTTGAGATTCCTGGCTTGTGGACGATGCAGGATAAGGTAAGTTCAGGAAATATATGCTTCGGCACCTTTAGATATAATATGTTAGCATTTTGCCCTGTTGGAAAGGTCTTAAATTTGCTGCAGTACAGTAGCAGCCGCATAGACCCAGTGCAGCGCGTCCATCCTTGCGGAAGAGATCTCCCCGCAAGGGACGGCTAAATTTGGAGCCAAGCTGTGCATGTGTACATCTACGTTGACCAAGACCTTGCTAGACCGTTTGGTATCGCGGATAGTTCCATATGTACCCTGAGCTCCTATCTATATATTTTTTTCCTCAATTTTAGTGGGGGGTACATATGGAACTCTACCCGGTATGTCGACAAGTTTTTTTGTGTCACTTCCAGTGTAACTCACTGTAGTGTACTGTAAGTAGGCACATTCATGGGGCACTAGAGGGCGCTTCGCGCTCGTACGAAAATCTGAATGGCCTTGCTGCGGTGGGTCGGCAATAATCGGCCCAAAACTTGGATATGGGAGAGTGGAAGGATATATCTTTTTTATAATGTTATCTGGTCTTACCCTTAACCATCCTATGTTTAATCTATGTAGAAATAACATGCAAGTACGATAAGAGAAACATCGGGCCCATTACTGATGCAACTTTTGAAATATTAGCCTATAAATGACCACCAAACGGGAAAAAATGACATTTTTTCCCGACAAATCTTCATAAAATCTGAGTTATAAACGAGTCACATCTAGGTACACTAATACAAATACGATTTTCTGAAAATTAAGGTATGATTTATTAAGTTTCTTTCAAGTATATTTCTGCGCATTGCAGCGCCAATATTGTACACTGCTTCAAAATCACCCGTGAAATTTTTTTTTGCAACGAATTTTTTACGAGGTCCGCGAGTGTTCCCCGTTCCTTGCGTGTTGAAAGTTTGGTAATAGAGTAAAGTACCCGGTTTTCGGCCACTTAAGACAAAATTCTATTTATTGGACTCTTTACTTCCTATTTATCTATCATTTCTTGTTCAAATCATGAAGCAAATATTATTATTATTTAAACAAAAAAAGAATCCCCCCAAAAAATCACGAATTGCCATGACAATATTCATTTCAATTTTCACTGTTTTGGAGCCGGTTATCGGCCGAGCGTTTCAGTTTACGGCCGCATGTACAAAGTCAATAGGAAGCGCGCGCGCGCCGTGCGTTTCTGCTCTGATGTATAGCACAAGCGGGCGGAGCAGGTATCCCACGCCGGAGCTCCCGGGTGCTCGCCTGGCCGAATACAGGCACAGCAGTGATCGGAAGTTGGAATCTGAATTAGACGGACATATCGTGTGTGCGTCGCGGTGTGCGGCTGCATTGAATTAATACATGCGATGAGATACTTTTGAGCTTGCGACCAGCACAAAATCGGGCTTTATATCTGAAAAATACTTGAAATAAAGCTCATTTTATGGTACCCATATTTCTTACATACACGCGTAAGAAACTCGATTTTTCAGATTTGGGTAGCGGGACCGCCGATTACATCGCTAAAATGTGATATTTTAGGATATATTTTTCATTGCAAATGTGGTTCTTCAGTGACACTGGCATGGTATGGTATGTGTGGGATATGTGTTATGCTATTATGCGATGTATTTTAAAGTGATTTTACCATGTATCCAACCAATTGGCCGAAAACCGGAGCTGACCGATTACCGGGTACTTTACTCTACATAGTTTCCATTGACTCGCGCACGAAAAAATGGTCGAAAACAAAATGTCAAATGAAGAAATAAACAAGCTTTTGTATAGTTATAAGAGTTCTACTGAGGTTTCTTTGTCGATTTAATTTATTATATAGTCTCAATTAGAATTCAAAATTATCTCACTGAAAAGTTAAGAAACCGACGATGTTCTCGATCGTAGTTATTTTCATTTTGCCAGCAGCCGATCTAGCGTTGTTTGGGCAAAAAGCTAGGCCGCTGCCTACCCACCGCGAACCTTTCCGAGTCCCGCTAAAATGGCGCTCTGCGGAGCTCCGCGGCCGCGTTGGTATCGCTGCAAACTCTCAGCCGGCTAGCTCCCCACGACGGACCATTCGCAGTATGGCGAGAGTGTGTTTATGAGGTATGATTTTGGATTCGAGAACGCACGTAATGCAACCGTGCGCGTCATTTTCAGCTGTCGAATGTATACGACCAATTTTACATGTACGATTTTTAGTACAGATACTTGGTCAGTTTTCTTCTTATATCTTTGGTTTTACAACATTTAAAAATATAATTTCTTCAAATTTGCTCCTGACTCGGTTCAGACTAATTGTATGATGTGTTTTCAAGTCAGTTTTTTGAATATATTTTTTTGCATGAATTTGCCTACTGTAAGGTTAAAATCACCTCACATAGATTCTAGATCTAGATTCTAACTGTTACTGTTAGTGTTACTGTTAGTTTTTATTATTGATTTGGTTTTTTAATTAAATTTTAACTTAAAAAACGAAACTTGAACAAAAAAAAGAAGAAGGAATCGGAAGAAAACCAAAACAGACGATTGTTGCAGGTGTGTTAACGTGCCCCTGGCCCCTCGAGTCGAGAACGGTACAACGAATCGTCTTCTTTATCTAATAAATTAATGAAACGTCAGAGCTTCCCTGCACCCACCCCCCCAGGGAGCGCGCTTTGCAGGCTCTGTAAGTGATTCACATTCTTACTACCGCCCCCCCCCCTAAAATAATATCCTGGCTACTAGAACGAAGGCTTCAGTCTCTCTAATCGTCGGTTGTTCCACTGAGACTACGTCTTGCTCCACTAGACCTCTGATTAACAAATGTCTGTTTTATTAAAGAAATGACCCATATCAGATGGTTATTTCTGTCTACCTGGCTACGTGCTTGTATGTATGGTACTTTATTATGGATAGCTTGCTAAGGAGAAAATGAACATTTAAATACCTGAAGCATGAGACACTTATAAATGGAGATTTGAATTTGCGATTGATCATCAAACTCAGAATTGAACTGCTTCCATTTCTTTTATTCTAAAAATGAATATATTTCCATTTTATTCGTAGAAAATAATTCTTGTATCTGACACATGAGAATTATTTTCTATGAATAAAAATGGAAATATATTCATTTTTAGAATAAAAGAAATGGGAGCAGTTCGAGTCATGAGTTTGATGATCAATTGAAAATTCAAATCTCCATTTATAAGTGTTTCATCCTTAAGGTATTTCAATTTTCATTTTCTCTTCAGCATGAGCTATCCGTATGTATTATGTATTAATATCATTTTTATCATTATCATTATCACTTTCACTATTATTAGCGAAGACATCATTATCAATATTGTAATCATTTTTGTTGTTGAATTTGTTGTTTCTTATTAGTTATTATAGATATTACCTTATTACTACTGGATCTGATGGAAAAATGCAGTCATTCCTGCAGTCTGGACAATGTTACAGTAATTTCTACATTCTTAGTAGACACTTGTTCCGTAGTTACACTATAAGCATAATCATTATGCACATACTTTTAAGCACCCCATCTCCCCCTCTGTGAAATAGATGTATTCTTTCATCAGTATCAAGGAAAGTGTCGGGAGGGGGGGGGGGGGGGGGGTATCATTCTTAAAGGTGACATTGAGTTCTGGTAATGCGATTGCATTGTGAAAGAAAAGGTGTGGAATCGATCAGAAAAAGTTGATCATGTAGCATGTAAGTATTGGTGCGTACTGCAAGGTTCTGGAGTCATCAAAATCATAATAAATTTGGCCCAGTCTTGGTAAAGTAACAAGCAGTGTACACAGAAAGATGTATATGGGACTACACAAATGGTGTCTGGGCTACTAACCTTGATTTCCTTATCTTTATATGCTCACTACTCAGCCAGTATACATTTTCTACCCAAACTGTTTGGCAAATGACATTTATTTGTAATCTTGAACATTCAGTGGAAGTTTCATTTGATTCTGTGAAAATTCATTTTCTTATTTTACCAGAACTCAAGTTTATCTTTAACTCTCTATAAATCTATGTATGTATTTGCATGATATACAGTGTATGCTTGCATTTTGCTATAGATGTTGGTACTTCATCTACTACAGTAGTACATAGCATATTGCTATGTCGGGCCAGGAAGCTGTAATGAATGGAGACTCCGTCTCGAAAGAATTTCCCGAGGAAAATATATTCAAGATTAACTTGGCTCAACAAAAAGAAATGTAACCCTCTCCAGCCATCAAATCCATCTACAGCTGTCCTTATCAATGCACAGTTCCCCTCTAGTATTCCAAATATTACGAAATGTTACGCAACGCCGTCTGCTTTCCGAAGTTCTCTATTCACTCGGTCGTAAAAATATGCAGGCATCGAGCTTTGAAGACATGCGTGGCACCGACAAATTAGGTCATGTTCAGTGAAGATGTAATAGCTATAACATATGAAATACAGAATTCCCGACATATGACCAATGAAACTTTATTTTGGTTATCAAATGCTTTTTTCGTGCTCGGATAGCTCTACTGAAGACGGAACCATTTTAACCAGCAAAATCGACCAAGGAAATCGTGAGTTGGAGCGAATGTAAGGTTTTCATCATCATGATTTTCTCATCTAATTATTGACATTTTCCGAAAAGTTCCGAAATTTGTTTATAGCTAGGAAGGTAGTCCAAAGGTTTATCTCCCTAAAGAACTAAATGAAATTGTGTTATATGTTTGCGCATTTGTTGGACGATGGTTAGAAGTTGTCAATTCATCACCACTTTTCACCCCAAGTACGGGCCGGCAACGCATAAGCCGCCGTGCTCGCTGGCCTTGGCTGTAGGTGAAACGGGAGGACTTCGAGCCACTAGGGAGCTGTATGGTCTCGGAGAGGTATTAAGGGGATTACGGTAGGGGAAACAAAAGACGCGCGGTGCCACGGATGGCTTCAAAGGGGCCTCTTGGACGGGATCTCCATTAATTACAGCTTCCTGGTCGGGCAAGCTTTCAGGTTTTCAAGAACAACCTTTGTTTTAAAAGTATGCATAAACCAGTCTATTGCATCAAAGGGAGCTAACAAGCAATGAATGTCAAACTTTTTTGACCAACTTCCTGTATTAATTGTGTCTTGATTGATCACATAAATGTTTGATTAACATTTATTTACTCCTAATTAATAGTAGCTGCATGTACATGTATACATGGTATATGTGGATTCATAAGTTTGTATACCGTACTTTAAAAATCCAAGATGCCTCATATGATTTGAATCAAAATTTTGCCTCAATGTCATTTGAACATGTAGGAACAAATATTATAGAGTACTTGCCTGCATTAGACAGTATGTGAATCAATTATCATATACCTCATCTCCACATATACCGGTAGGCTTAATACGGGAACCAGGAACCACCTGGTTTAAAGATAAACTTTAGTACTGGTCATGCGATTGTATTGTGAAAGAAATGGTGTTGAAAGGATCAGAAACAGTTGATCATGTAGCATGTAAGTATTGGTGTGCACTGCAAGGTTCTGGAGTCATCAAAATCATAATAAATTTGACCGAGTCTTGGTAAAGTAACACAGAAAGCTATATATGGGACAACACACATGGTGTCGGGGCTGGTACTACCTTGATTTCCTTGTCTTTCTATGCTCATTACTCAGCCAGTATACATTTTCTTCCAAAATTGTTTGGCACATGTCATTTATTTGTAATCTTGAACATTCAGTGTAAGTTTCGTTTGATTCTGAGAGAATTAATTTTCTTTTTTTACCAGTACTAAAGTTTATCTTTAAGTAGGAAATGGTTTTATAAATAAACAAACATTGTTTTTATTGTTTGCAAATGTAAGTGAATGGAAGAAAAACAAACAAAAAGAAAAAATAGGTTTAACATGAAGGTTGTTTCAAAATACTGTTTCTGATTGATTCCTACACTCCATCAATGAAAAGAGGAACGCTCCATCTGGATGCCTGTACCTTACTCAACACACAAAAGACATGACCTATGCTATGACCCTGCTCTCATATCCTGCAGTGCTAAAAATGTTAATTGAAACTTGACTACATACCTGCTGTGAGCTATGTTTTCTCTCCCACCACCAGCCCCTCAGATAGATAGAAACCTAAACTCTGTGCTTACAATAGCCCTGGCTTCACTAGCTCGAGATTGCCGAATATCCCGCTATTTGAACTATCCCGATCGCAAACTATCCAGCTAATTTGCGTCTTCATCAGCCCAAAGTTGCAATTAGCGGGATATTTGGTCGGGCAAAATATCCAGCTATTTGTCCGGTGCATCTGCACCAGACCGAAGACTCGCACTATGCGGGAACGCTAATTTCTCAAGGTCGAGTTTCAAGTTTCGAGGTCGAATCTTGAGCTGATGAAGACGCGATTTGTAACTTCGAGATTATTCCCCAAATCAGAAATAGCGGGCTATTTGGCAATCTCGAGATGATGAGGACGCGCCTTCTGTGTCTGGTTGGATGGTGGGCCATTGATTTAGCTTTCCTTCATAGCCCTCAAGACTAGGAATTAAAGAAAAAAGTGGTTTCGTTTCCTGTCATTCTCTTGAAAGTCTTGACAACATAAGGTGCTTAAATGTATATGTTCTAAAGATTAATTGACAGCTAATCAAATTATGGATTGTAGGAGTATGATTTTTATTTAAATGTTTC
Source organism: Strongylocentrotus droebachiensis (assembly GCA_035222895.1). Classification (NCBI taxonomy): domain Eukaryota; kingdom Metazoa; phylum Echinodermata; class Echinoidea; order Camarodonta; family Strongylocentrotidae; genus Strongylocentrotus; species Strongylocentrotus droebachiensis. Next base: position 7,975 of record JAVYIG010014731.1, on the reverse strand, counting down.
TTTATCTTAATCTGTTTGTTAATTTGAAACTTATTTTTAGATTTTAAACAACAAAACCCCAAACATAAATGTTCCTTATATATTTTGTATGATATCTATACAAGTATTGCATATTTTTGTTGTTATTATTTAATAGTTAAAATTTTTGCAACCCATGACAGCAAAATGGATGTTTGTATTTAACCTTGTAAGAATATCCTTTGACATTGATTGCATTTTATATTATCGCCTTGACTCACCCACATACATGTACGTGTAAATGACTAGGAGTCACTGCAAACAGTGATTTGGTTGAGTAGCTCTAATATGATAAATCTGGTTGCTCATCCTAAGTCATCAAATCAATTTACCTCGTCAAATCCTCAAATTCACTGCATTTATTGAATTTACAGTCTGTCTGGCTGAATCATGATTGATTTTACCATTAGTGTCAGAGCCCATTAGAGTCTGTCACCAATAGTATCGACTTCATGAATCACACAATGCTGCTAAACAAATCTTTTACATGTGTATGAAATCTTCCTAGAGTGTTATTTATTTCCGTATTGTTGGCATCAAGGCTTAAACTATGAAAGAAAGTATATGTAATTTAGGAATTATTCAGATTTGTTCTAAAAAAGCAGGGGCACCAAATTTGAGTACAAAGTCAACATAGAATTACCTATACAATTTGAAAATCGCATCTTCAATGAGTATAAAGCTTGGTGAAACAAGAACAACTGTCTTCTTGAATGGAATTCTCATAGACTCTCTGCTCATCAGCTTACTGAAAGCATTGTGATGTCATTATTAGTTACATGTATATTACTAGCGACACTGATGAAATTTCTGACATTAGATTTTTGCTGTGAAGTTGTGAACTACTAAAATGTGGGAGTTGTTCCCATGGTAACTACATTACGTGTTCTTTTGGATTTGGATACAATCACGATGAAGCTCTACTGTAGACTACATGTATGTAGACTATTTATAATTTCAGAGTTGGCCTAATTATATAATTATGCAGGTTACATTGTGTGTGAATATTATGTTTTTTGTGTACCTTAGATTTTTATATTTAAAAAAATGGACTATATTAAACCATGAATATATTAGAAAATATGATTTTATGCTATTGTAATGTATTATAAATTGTTAAATGCTGCAAATTGTGTTACCAGTAACTGCAATTTTTGAGATTCCTAGCTTCACTAAACCCAAAATACATCTATCTTTTTTGATGTTTTGGTTCTAAATAGACAATGGGGACATGGAGGGAAACACAAATTAGATACATATGCATGTGTGTGATACCATTTTCTTTTTTTCTCTTGACAACCAAAATGTGCCTACATACATTTATATAAGAAAAACAATTATAGCTGTTCTCTTCCTCCCTCTCTCTCTATCTCTCTCTACCCCCTCTCTCTCTCTGTCATTCATTTTGACATGTGAAATCAGTCTACAGTTACCGCAGAACTCATATCTGCATTTATGAAATAGTTCACCATAACTGCCTGTGTCTTTGTTTTTTCAATGTAGAAATGAAATGCACAAAAAACATGCACGTCAATCAAAGTAGAGTGTTCTAAAAACATGTACCGTAACAACATGTGGATCACCATGAAAGCTTTCCATCTCATAGTAATCTATGAAGATGTAACACGCGGCCTAAGTGGTTGGCATCAATGTGAGAATGAATATTTGCTCCTTTTATTGTTATCAGATACCAGATGAATACTGTTACCATGGTAACTACGGCTGCAGATGTCTGATAATGGAAGTACCGCCGTCGTCTGGAATCAGAACATAAGAACGTGTTGTGTGTTGAGAGCCAGAAGAGTGTCAATACAAGTTTATGCCCTTCTATTTCTGAGCAGATAATGTGTAGTTCAGGCAGTTGTAACCTTATAGATGTGACTTGCATACATGATCACCTAGTTGCTTAATAACACAGTAGAAACCATTAAACATTAATAATGCTCTGGATGGGAGAAGATTTACATGAAGCTCTGCAAGGGAAGCTCCATAACACCTCTAGTGAAAAATATAACAAAAATCAATAAAGAAATCACATGAAATAATGTTGCAACAAAATTCACTTCTTACAATAATGCAAAGTAGCTTCAATGAACAAAAATAGAATTTTTCCTTGGACAGTCCTGAGTGGAAGGCAGTTCAAAATGTGTCTGTTGAGAGCCAGAAGGGCATTATCTTTGGTGATATGAGAGTAGAATGTAATCCTTTATATTGTATTTACTCTGCACATAAATTTTCTGTTAACAAAAATATGAATAAGAAGAGTTGACAAAATCATATTAAAAATGTAGGATGAAGATTGCATGTACGGATGAATTAAGAAGGTAATGAAGAAAGAAAAGGAAATTATTAAAGTAAGAGAACAAGTTCAGATTTTTTTTTTAAAGATTAATTTTTGCTTTCTGGCTCTGGCAACTGGCAACTCTATCCAATATAAGGTTAACTTGAAAGAAGATCAATACCGATACTGTAATAATCTAGGATACACATCTATGTGTCATTCCTTAGCAGTTAGCTCATCTTTCCTGCCCTAATGTGTTACCACTCTATAAATATGCTCCGATTGCTCGCTGTCTTTTCATTTGCCTGCTATGTTTTCAAACGTTTGTACACCCACCAGGCTTGTCTGCATTTTCAGACCATTGTCACTTTTAATTTAGAACGTCACTTTCAGGACAATATGTGCTGAGGGAAACCTGAATGATTTATCAGGGTTCAAAAGGATCCCCTTCTTTACATAAAAGTCGTTCCAGACCCCTTTGAATGTGATATCTATAGTAGATCATGATGTTGATGAAAGGAAGAAGGTCTAGATGTGTAGACTACTACAAGACTGTGTGTAAATCTTGCCTTGGGGGCAATTAATCTCTTCCACCCTTAACGCCTCTGGAGCTCGATCCGTGCGGCTTTCCTCCGCGATTTTGCGGCTGTCAAGATCGTTTCTCTCCTGCCTTGTGGTGAGGGGCTGTGCATTGGAGAATTCTCACTTTGGTGTCGTGTATTGATGTGATGGTGGTTGAGGCAATTGGTTGATGCAAAGTTGCGTTGCTACTTGCTAGGTCATTTTATTGTCATCTTCTGATAAGTGATATACCGGTAGATGTTGCTAAGATACAGTATGTAAAGCTTCATTTGAGCTTCTGATTATCTGAACCTGGATCTGTATTATTTTGTTTGCTGTTTGCATTGATTGCTGAACACTGTAAGTATTGGAGTCATAAATCTCATTCCTCTTGAGATGTGTATGTGCAGTGCCTTTACTTACTTTTACTGATGGATATTTGCTTCTTGTTAAACTACTTCTTGTATTAAACTGCAAATGATAAATGACATTATTTATTGTAATTTTGACTGGAACTTGCATACATGTAGCTGTGGCCTTATGGGAAATGTGTAATTCTTCTTCATTTTTTTTAATACTATACTATACTTTATATTATTGTACTGTATACTGTATTTCCTATACTATACTGAACCATTCAATACATACATGTGAGCAGCCAAGACCTACTTCACTAAGATAATGACTCCATCATGTTTGAATGACTTTTTAATATTTACAGGAATATCCATTTTGTCTGTCAGTGATCATGATAATTATTATAATACAGTGAAAGTGTGAAACCTGTCTAACTTTTTAAAGACCACCCAAGGGAGGCAAGAAAAGTGGTCTTTATAGGCAAGTGGTCTTTATGTACAGGTTCCTTTTAATAGTACGTGTTTCAATGAGAAAACATTTTCAAGGGAAACAAAAAGTGTGGTCTTTGTAGACAGGTGGTCACTAAAGCAATTTCACTCATTTCCTTTTCTATTATTCACACAATGTACATGCATTCATTGGAATAGCATTCTATTCTTTAATAATCTGAGGAATGAATGATTAGATGCACTTGAAATGATCAACTCCATGTAAATGATATCAAATACTGTTTTTCTGCTCAAGGGGATTAATATATTTTTCATGCATTTCAGATCAAATTTCTGCCGTCTCTTGCTCATATGAGACTCTACTCATGATTGAACAGTTGTTGCCAATTTGATGTTTGATGGATGGCATAACGGTTCCCACAAAAGGCCAAGTGCTCCACGGAGAGTAATATGCCCCTATTAAAGAACAGCTTGATATGCGTGAGGAAGAATGCATGTATAATTGCACTGCTTGCTGTGCCACTTCCCCTAAAGAGCAAATGTCCTGAAGGGAAAATATTCAACCTTATTTCTGTGAAGTCAAAGATAATTGTTAAAGGTCTTTTTTGTTAAACCCCCTGCGAACGTGACACTGTGCAACTAACAATAAAAGAGGATTACTCATTTTGTTTCAGTATGTGGTTAATACTGACACAAAATTGTACTCTTCTGCGAATCGTGCTCATTTGAAATTGTTTTGCAAAAGTACACATGTACTGCAAATGTCATACGTGATGAGTCTGAGCTGCGTGAAGGTTTTGCTAATAATTAATATTGAATGGAAATTATTTGCGGTCCTTTAATGATGCACTGAGAGACGAATGGATGTAATTAGCGTAACTATGTAATCAAGGTAATTTCAAACATTGTAAATTATCGTTTACCGATACTCCTCACATCCCATTTGTCAAACTCTGCATCGAGAACAGAGAACAATGATTGATTGATGTAAGTATTACCAATAGATGGAGGCTACATGCATCTAGCATTGTGAATTATTGAAGAAACAAGCTGCTAGAGTGTACCCAATTACCCATGCTACAGGCCCTTACATCAAATTAGGAAAAATAATCAGCTGAAGATGAACGGGCTGAAGCTTTTGTATTGCAGAAAGCATCCAACATACTGTTATTGTAATGTCCATGTATATGTACATCTTGTTTCTTTTATCCTCAGAATTGATCTGCATTCATGCTTGAGTGAATAATCAATGAATTCTTTGTGTATACAAGCTACCAGTAATCGCTTATAAAGTCATTTAGACTCGGGTACAGATGTACATGTAAGTCGATAGTCGATACAATGCACTGTACGTAATTTGATGAATTACATGTCAACAAAGAGTTACAGAGGACATGCATGATAAATATTTTATACAAGTAGACAAAATTTCTAGAGAATATAGAGAAAATAATTGAGTACCATATAAAATATATCAGAGAAATGTGTTCATGTAAAAAAGCAGATGAACAAGATTTATTGTATTATTACCAACGCTCCTTCTCTCCCCTTTCCTTTTCTTCTCTGCAAGTCAGTCTTTTCTATTTGTATTTGTTATTGTTGTTGTATCTAAGTTGAGGGCTGCGGGCACGTCAAGCTACTTTGCCTATTTCTGTAGCCCTCCTGCATCTAATGTATGTTAATCATGCATCCAATATATTTGTTTAAATTTGTTTATTATCTGTATACAATTATATACACTTAAAATATTGTATCAAACCATATTATGTTCATGAAAATGTTTGATGAAAAAAGAAAAAAGATGCAGAAACCAATAAATCAAATCAAATCAAAATCAAATCAAAATATCATCTTATGTAATGCAATGTATATGGCACTTCATTTGATTTGAGCAAATGATAAAAAAGGACAGTTTTGTGGATTTTGTATAGTATTTTATTCTTGTTTTTACCTTTTTGTGTGCAGACTCTTACTGGTTCTGAGAGGTCCTTTTGAATGACTCTTCTTAATGAAACAGAGAGAGAGAATGACATCATGCCTGCTACAGACGGTTCATCAGAATCTGGTCAAGGTAAATCAACTTTCTTTTCATCTGTTTGTTTGTTTATGTGTTTGAATAAATAGTTGTCTGTTTGTCTAAACAAGGAAATGGAGAGAGAGAGAAAGGGAGAGAGAGAGAGAGAGAAAAAAAAAGAGAACGCAAGCATGTAGTAGACAGATATTAATGAGACAGAGAGAGAGAATGACATCATGCCTGCTACAGACGGTTCATCAGAATCTGGTCAAGGTAAATGTACTTTCTTTTCATTTAATGTTTGTTTGTTTGTTTGTGTGTTTGAATAAATGGTTGTCTATTTGTCTAAACAAGGAAATGGGGAAAGAGAGAGAGAGAGAGAGAGAGAGAGGGGGAGAGAGAGAGAGAGAGAGATGGAGAGAGAGAGAATGACATCATGCCTGCTACAGACGGTCATCAGAATCTGGTCAAGGTAAAGTACTTTCTTTTCATCTGTTTGTTTGTTTGTGTGTTTGAATAAACAGTTGTCTGTTTGTCTAAACAAGGAAATGGAGAGACAGAGAGAGAGAGAGAGAGAGAGAGAGAGATAATGTAGTAGACAGATATTCAGAATCTCAAGGAAATCAATGTTTTAAATGTTTTTGTCATTATTGTTTGTCTGTTTGTTGATTTGTAGAATTGCATTATTGCCCATCTATAAGAAATTCTGACTGATAAGATTTAAGCGGTAAACATGCACTTGTTGAGAAACTGGAATGCGGCATCCTTGGAGTCTATTACACAGAGCATGTTATTAAATATTATGTTCTACTGCTAGTGAAGTAAGCAAATATTTTTGGAAGCAAGGAATATGTTTTCTGAAAATATGGAATATATTGTTGTTGAGGAGGTATTGGATGACAACAATCCAGCTTAGAGTCCTGTATGCAGTGAGGTTCATCCATATGAATGGACCGTCTTTCCCACTCTATATTTGATTTATATTCATCGTATTCCTTTCATATCAGCAAGCATGATGAATTTAAGTTGATCAGAAAGTGTGATGTTGAATGCTGATTGAAGCAGAAATACTTCATGTATGCTTCCAAGATGGCCTTAATTTATTTATCTCTTTATACATCTCAGTCACACACTGCCAAGCTTACTTTAAACTAAGTCCAAACCCAACAGATTCTTTTAGATATTTGTTCTGAACTGCCCCTTTTACTTTGGGGAATTGTTTTGGGTTTTTGTTTGTTCTTGTTGTTGTTGCTCCGATGTCAGTCTATTAAATGCCACTGAGGTATTCAAAATTGATCATATTTACTTGTTAAATTTAACTTGTCATATCTTATCATTTTAAAGCATTGGACAACATGCATATCATAGTTGATGTCAAGGTATATGAGAATCAAGTTTTATACTTCAAAATAATAACGGTACTTGAATCTTGTATTTATCCAAAACTTCATGAAATCAATTAAACTGAAGGGTCACCTCTGCCTATCTAATAATTACTTTCATGGAATATTTGTGAGAAGATTATGATCTTCTATGTATTTGTTTTCTCTTCTCTATTCCACAGAGGCGATAGATGCAATGGTAGATAGCCTGGATATGCTGGGAAACTCTACTCATGCACAGAGTGTGGATTTACTCTTCTTAAAGAAGTCATGAAAAGCAGACTTATGAAGAATCTTATCAAGGTAGGCACACAAGATCATGTTTCCCACTTATGTAGAAAAAGATAATTGTTTCATCTCTTTTTGTTTTGCCATGTAGGATTTTGAGTGGCATTTTCAATTAAGAAAAAACTGAGACATTTTGTTTTTAGGAAGGGGGGGGGAGGGGAAGGTATTCATGTATTTTTAAATTTATCTTCTACAGCTTCCTTTTCAGCGTTCTAGAACAGAATTATATATTGTCAGCTCCAATCCAGAATGGCGTTAGCATTCAGCCCTATCCTATAAGAGCCCAAGGTTCTCATCAGACAATGCTGCTTTCTTCACCTATTAGTCTCTCTTGAATCTTATATCTGAAGCATACTCAACCCTCTCGTGAATTCCTTAATTCAAAGATTTCTTGTACATTCTAAATGTATGATGAGTGAACTTCAAGATGTACCAAGCATGATGCTTGTAAAATTCATTTTATGTGATACATAATGAAAAGTGATGGCCCTGTATCTACAACCCCATAACATTCATGTATATACATAAGACAAAGTTGTCTATGTTGAGACATATTTTGTCCTGAAATGAATCTTTTCTATCTGCAGGTTAAAATGTACATGATATACATGTATGAAGCCTATTT
>JAVYIG010014730.1:35000-39884 GCA_035222895.1 Strongylocentrotus droebachiensis | reverse complement strand
ATTAAGGGTTCGTTATTGGATAGGCCTGTCCAGTTTTGCTACTTGGTAATAGTACTGAAGAAAGAGGAATTGGCTGAAGTTGACGAGTCTAGTTAATGTTGTGCTTGAATCTCTTTCTTTGGATCATAGATTTGGAATATTGACTGAAAAGGTGAGATTATCTTCAAGACGTTTATTTCCTGCTGCTTGCCCTCATCTGTCTTTCTTCTCCTCACTTTTCTTTTTTTCGAGGCAGATTGAAAGTACATGTTAATGTAAGAGTTTTGGTAAAATGCTAAATACAGCTAGCTATAACATGCAATAAAATATTTGATTTTTGAACAGCAAGGAGGCATGACAAAAAATAGAAGTTATAAAAAGAAAAGAGATGAGGACAGAGGAGAAGAAGAAACATAAAGAGGAGCTGAAAGAAGTCTAAAAGAACAAAAAAAGATAGTTCTGAAAAAGGAGAAGAGGAAGATGAGATATTTAGTGAAGAAGTTGATTAGAAGAAAGATGTAAATGTCAAAACTTTGAGTATGATAAGGATATAAAGAGACAATATAAGAGAGACAGAGAGAGAGAGAGAGTTTGTGCTTCTTTTGGCTTTTATCTTATATTCTGGGTCAGTCATCAGTTCTGGTATATTTTACCAAGGAGTTTCCTTTCTTATACTAGTTTCTTGCAGATCATTTCTATATATCCTCTGAGAATTTTGTGCCAAAAGGGATAACAAGAAAGAAAAGGAAAAGGAAAGAAAAAAAATGAGGAAACTTTTCAAGATTTGTGGTTTATGAAGTCATCAGTTCTGGTATCTTACACCAAGGAGATTCCTTTCTTATACTAGTTTCTTGCAGATCATTTCTATATTTCCCCTGAGGACTTTGTGCCAAAAGTGATAACAACAAAGAAAAGAAAAGGAAAGAAAAAATGAGGAAACTTTTCAAGATGAGACATTTGTGGTTTATGAAGCGGAACAGTAGTGCTGATAGACTTTTCCAAAGAGATACACACGAATAGATGGACAGAAATACATGATATCAGTGGCAAGATGGCATTTCATTTTTCATGTTCTTGAAAAGCTAACCACAAGGAACAGGGTTCTCTGTAGCACCCCTCCCCCATTCTATTTCCCTGCAGGGGGCGCCAGGGTAGCTCCGTGATTCATTCAATATCAATCATAACTTAACTTCAGAAATAATTCATAATTCTCAAGTTGACATGTTTCTCTCCATGAGTCATCTCGTATGTCATTTTCAATTGATTATCCTGGGAATTGATTGATAGAAAAAAGGAAAATTATTATCCAGCTCATTCCTATGTTCACATCTGTGCTTTTTTTCTGGCTATAGAAAAAGGAAGATGAAATGCTAATTCCCTTTTTTGTTCTTTTATATTCTGGAAGAATATTGGAGAGTCACATCGTGTACCCTACCACAAAATAATTTTTTACCCCGTAAATTGTCCACCCCATGGTGTCTTTGTATTTTTGAAATTTTCAGTGCCCAATCTTTAGCCTCTCTTTTCAATGCATGTCAATTCAATTTTTCCAGTACCAATCAAAATAGTACCTCTATCGTCATTCATTTGTTGGAGGATTACAAATTTCAACTTGAAACTCTTTGTCTGAAAAGGCAGATTTGTTGTTCTAGCTGTCGTAAATGTTTGCATTCTTCTCAAGCCCTCCACTTAGTTGATTATTATCAAACTTCTTGCACGATTCTGTTTAATTCAGATTGCTTTAAATACTGTTTCATGCTGTTCATTTCTGAAAAGAATTTTTTCTTATGAATTAGGGTATGGTCTAGAGGATTTAAAAGAACAAAATAATAAAATGCCATTTTGAGTGTGAAAGAAAATGTAAATTATAAAGAACATAACATTTGGTTGTAAAAGGAATCGAACAGAAGGCTGTATCCCTAATATTGCCCCCAGAATGTGCATTAAAATCCATAGCAGTCTGAAAATGACGTAAAAACTTGCTAGATTATTTAGTAGCCCCTTTTATATCGATTAATTTTTCGACCATTTTCCAGACTTTCCCCTACATTTGAATAAATGTAATCTTGATAGAGTTTGAGATGATATGATCTAAGACTGAGGTTCCATGTTTCTTGGTACCCTTTCATGGCCCCATGAGAATAAATGTAATTTTTTGATTGCATCAATATATTCATGAACATACCCATTAAAGGCATCTTGAGTATCAGATCCCAAGATCTTTGTATTACTAGAAAATATCTGATCGTATGTACATTTAATTGAGAGATCTAAAAGGTTTTTCATATATATATGTTGATGTGAAGCAACATATCTTGATTTATTTTATTGTTTTTTTTTTTGGGGGGGGGGGGGATGAGGGCAAGGGTTAGAGATGAAAGATATCCCTCATCTCTACATTGTAAATAACCTCGAATGATTTAAGAGATTAAAATAAGGTACTAACAAGTCCACAAATAGATATGAATTCTGAACCTTTGCCAAAATTGTTTCTAACATGTGTACCAGGAACCTTCCAAAAGAAACAGTCAAATCAGATGCATTGAAAGTAAGAAATACATATTTATTCAGGTTGTCTGGGGGTACCTGTAGAAGTTCAACATCTGTTAAAGATCAGGGGGAATTGATACCATTTATGATGACATTTATTAGTTATTACTCTCTGTAACTCTCAGTTTCAGCTGTTTAAAGTGTTGGATTTATGGCATAAATAGACAGATATTATTCAGGAACAAATTTTTAATATTAATCGAATTTGGTAGATAAAAAAGAAAAAAAGGATAAAGATACAGGAGATAGGAACCCCTGTTAAACAAGAAAAAGTAAGAATTGAAAGATATGGACAGAGGGAGAGAGAGAGCAAGAGAGAGACAGAGAGACAGAGAGAGACAGAGAGAGAGAGAGAGAGAGAGAGAGAGAGAGAGAGAGAGGGAGAGGGAGAGACAGAGAGACAGAAAGAGAGATGGGGGAGTTTCATTAAGGCAGTTAATGTCTTCAGTAAATCATAAAGTCTGTCTTCAACAGATTCCACTTGTGTTTCGGTACAATATTAATTGCCATTTTCCATATTTTATTGACCAGCTCGTTAAACATGAATGTGCTGTGGACTGGGCCCCAATTTATCATGAAGCATTCATATATATCTGCTGATGGTAGTTGATTCTGACACTGTAGTTGATTTGATAATAAATTTGACCCCTTTTCACCGAATCCCAAGAGGTTTGTATGCCAAGGAATATGAGGGGGCAATAATGTGATTTATCTAGTTCCAAGAGTCATGTTGCGTAGGTGTGATTAGTGCAGAAAGATTTCATCTGTGCATATCCTGGATGGAGAGTGATAGAAACTAGAAACGTGCATTGTGGTTCAGTGGTTAGTACTATCTGTTGAGTGGTACACTGGTTCAAACTCTACTAGGTGTCATTGATGCAGAAAGATTTCATCTGTGCATATCCTGGATGGAGAGTGATAGAAACTAGAAACGTGCATTGTGGTTCAGTGGTTAGTACTATCTGTTGAGTGGTACACTGGTTCAAACTCTACTAGGTGTCATTGATGCAGAAAGATTTCATTTGTGCATATCATTGTAAAAGGTAGTAGGAACTGGAATGTACACCACAGTTCAGTGGTTAGTACAATTTGTTGAGTGGGTTGCTGGTTCAAAACTTTTCTCTGTTAGTAATAGGTGTCAGTAGTATATTTTTATATATATTTGATTAGTGCATATCCTTGGTGGAAAGTGATACAATGGAAAGTGACCTGTGGTTCAGTGGTTGGACATGAAAGATGGTCTGAGGAGTGGGTTGCAGGTTCAAGCCTTTTTATGTTGTCTGAGCGTCATCAGTAAAGTAAGATTTTGTTGGTAGACACATTTCTATGAAAACTTGTCGAAAGTGAATTATTGGATAGTGGTTAGTTTTAGAAGTGAAGCAACCTATGTACCTGAAGGATTTGGTTGCTGGTTCAAAACTCTGAAAGGGACATTAATTGTGCACATAAGAAGAATGAGACAATTGTAACGCTGGAGGTTCAGTGGTTTCATACATCAGGCACTAGCCTGAGAGGTTTAATGATTCAAGCCTTGCTATACTTGTACATAGTGATATGGAAGCACTGTTTGTTCTTAACTTCACTGTATGTCAGGTACATTTAGATTGATAGAAATTGTTATTGAAGTTGAAAGGAAGGCACAATTGTCCCATTCCGGTAAGCAAAACTGATCTGAGCATATGACTAATAATTCTTCCAGGAAATGTTTCAATATATTGTTACAACTCTCGTTTCCTACTTCTGTTTGATCTATTCTATTTTGATTAGCCCTCCCCTCTCTCTCTCTCTCTCTCTCTCTCTCTCTCTCTCTCTCCCTCTCTATCTCTATCTCTCACTGTCTGCCTCCCACCCTCCTCAATCAGTAGCTACTGTCTTAATTATAAGAGCATGTGTCTTTAATCCTTTAGTGTGAATTAATCATAGATCTTTTGAGATTGCAAACGATAAGACTCATTGCACTCTGCATGCCCGCAGAACTTAAGGAACGCAAGTAAGGCGTACAGAAGTATTTGATCTGGCACATTGCACATATGTGTCTCTGCTCATTTCTGGCCTATAAATAACTTAACGGGGGCAGATGAACAGAGATGGAAGTCGTGATTTTGATTTCAGGAGATAAGCTAATCTCGCCGAGATCGGATGATGTCACATTGCGTTGGTAACATAATCCAGTAGTTATTTGATATGACTAGAGCATGTCGAGGCATATTCATTCATGCAGGATGAAATCATTGTAAGTGATATCATCTGCTAAACAATGTGTGAGAGCTAGGGTGTGAACTTGTCAATATTTAGACAATTCTCACAGCTCCAGAGGGGAAAGGTCAAACAAATGATTTCTTTAAAGGTTTTAGA
>JAVYIG010014730.1:0-30000 GCA_035222895.1 Strongylocentrotus droebachiensis | reverse complement strand
ATTAGATCCTTTATAAATGATAATAATAATATTCCGTTTTTATATAGCGCTAAATACATTGATCCAACGATGTGCCTAAGCGCTTTACAGATATATTATTTCCCCGGTCATCGGATTCAGGCTTAACCGCACACAATGAATGAAGGATGTATTGCCAATATGAGTCTCAGTCAACAAGAGTAGATAGTGGATGTTATGTTCCAGTGGATGGTCAAGCGCTACTTTTAATCATCAATTAACACTTGGGAGACTGCTAGTTCGGGTAATTTACGATTACATAACTTATGCGGAACTTTCGGAACTTATGTTATGTATGGACATGCCTACAGCACATTCAACTCATGACCTGAGAGAGAGTCATGCTGCCTGAAAGCATTCATCTTGTTAACTCAGCTCGATCTGTTGGTCATTTAATTGGACATTCCCCCAACGTGCTGGTCAGAGCTGGAAAGTTATAAACAGAGAACTTTACAAGACCATTGCTCAATCAGAGGAAGCGTTCGTTAGTTGCATGGCACAGTGTATCATCATTCAATTGTATGATAGAGGCAGTACGTGAAAGAGGATTTCTTTTTGTATTGCTGGCTGCATGCATGGCCCTGGCCTGGTTATTCATGCAATATCTCTAGCATTCCAATCAGTTGATGCCTGCTTTTGAAGTCATGTCCAGCAGTGTCCAGTGATGACCATCATTTTATCACGTTCAGCAGAGAAATATGTATACTATGTGTGTGTGAAGTTGAGGACCATGTGATGATCAGCGGAACATACTAGCTAGCTTTTGAAGTTTGAATGATGTCACGGACATAATCATTAAGCGTTTTATGTGAGACTTGTCTTGGATGTTATGTGCAGCAACGTGAAGTGATGACCATCATTCAGTCACGTTCAGATCTTACCATAATACCCACTTCAATCGTAATCTTACGAAGGGATGAACTTTCTTACAATTTGGATTTAGCAAGCCAGGTACAGTGAAGAAGCTTCAGATTCAGTTGAGTTTTGATATTTCAATGTGATGCAGAGGATTATGTAACAGTCAAAGGAACTTCTCCTCAAAGTACTGATATTCTTTCGCATTTGAAATTCTGATAACCAGGGGAGAACCATCATATCTTTGTGTCTAGTGCTTATCAATCAACCAAAATTCAAGATTTTGTTCTGCATAATTGCTCTTCTTATGGGTAAATAATGTTCTATCTGCTTAAAATTGTTTCTTGAGTATATAAATATGTACCAATATTTTCTTGACATTTCTAGGGAGTAATTTTTTTCAAAGATGTTGGCCTAGCTGTAACTATAAGGAACAAGAAGTTGCGAGATAGGAATGCTTAACATTTTTTTAAAGGGTTATATATCACTTTCTATTCTTTGGGGGCAAGATCAGTCACTAATTGATACCTAGTTATGACTAATGCTACTTTCTGCAAAGTTGAGGTAATCATGATGCCATAATGACAGCTATAAGAGTCTCAACCTGTCTGTGGGTGTTTCTTTCTGACGTATTGTTGGTTTTTTGACCAAGGATAAACACATGTGTACAATGTCCAGCGACGACACTTAATTAGCCAAAGTGACCGCTCTGATGGAAGGTGACCAACTGACCACACTTCTCCATCAAAGAGAAATCTAAAAAGGACACACGTGCCACAGCTGTATAACTGGCAGCGGTGACTTGGCAAACGATGGGGGCCAAAGACAGTGTCTTATACTTTCCACCTTCTTTGCCTCGAGTTCGGAAATTTCTTAGCTGGTCATTGATATTCTGGCCGCTTGGACATCCTTCACGTTCTGTCAAATCAAAGATGTTTTACATTGCTAACATCCTTCTGTGTTCTTGACCGGAACCATTTCATGTATCCTGTGACTGAAGAATTCAATGCATGTTCTTGAACGTGCTATCTGCCTCTCAGTGACGGTCAAAGGTGTTACATGTCGCAGACATCCTCTTATAAAGTAATTGCTGTAATTTTTCTAATTGGATCCAGCTATCTGATGTGTTATCAGCATCTTGAGTATGGGCCAAATTTTTAAACATCCTTATTGTTAGCTTTTATATGTGCTTAACCGAAAAACAGTTCATGGATTCTTTTGTAATCGGATGCAACATGCAGTTTGTAAATGCTTTATCTGTTTCTTGACTGTGGGCCAAAGATGTTACTGTAGGGATTTATTTTGAACTTCTGAAACTCCCCCTCATATCCATGATTCATCCCTTTCATATTAATAGGTCATCCCTCATTCACATTCACCCTTTTCATCCACCATCCTTTCATCTGTCTATCCCTCTCTCTCTCATTGGTTTCAATGTTCACCTGATGCAGTCAAGCTTATAGTATAATTTACATATACTATGAATATTCAATATATACCCTTTGTTTATGTTTGAATATTCAAGAATACTTTGTGATGTTGATTTATACTTGTATGGGACTATTATGAATATTTATTGGTTTCTTCTACTTTGCATGGAATGTATGTGGAATGCTACATAGAATGCTACATAGAATGTTGTTATGCTTTGCTACATTAAAACCTGGGCAGTTAGCCAGTAGTTATCAATCCTACAACACGTCTGCTGGGCTGCCTCTGTGTTAAGAGTGCTAGGAATTAGTGTTAGAACCGCAACCCTACATTGGTGGCAGCGGTGGGATGCTACATAGAATTCTGTAATGCTTTTATACATTAAAACCTGTGCAGTTAGCCAGTAGTTATCAATCCTACAACACGTCTGCTGGGCTGCCTCTGTGTTAAGAGTGCTAGGAATTAGTGTTAGAACCGCAACCTTACATTGGTGGCAGCGGTGTTTTTCTCGCCTCTTCTTCCCCAGAGCTTCAGGCAGCTTCATCCAGCGGCGGCTGATAGTCAAGGTTTTGGTTGTTTTTTCATCCTGCTTCGATTGATACAGTTACGCCCTGCTTCGTGAATTTGCTTCCTACTTCAGGTATTTTAGTTCACCCTTTTCGAAAGGCGCTGTTTCTACTGTGCTCCTGCCAATGTTATTTTTCATCCTGCTTCAGTAGAATTCTTCCTTCTTCGCGAATTCTTCTACGTGCATGCATCATCTGAAGTTAGTGAAATATCTGAGTGAATCAGTGTATTTGGATCCATTTTCTTTTCAGTGTGAAACCTGTATGGACTCAACACATTTCATAGTGGATTAGATGTGTTCGTGCAATTTCAGGTTTACTAATGCTTGCAATTCAAGACTGACTTTGAAGTATTACTGATTTTAGATATCATGAGTACATTTCGTCTAGACCTCCCTGAGGTCTTCACTGGAGAAGACGGTAGGAATTTTGGGCAGTGGGTACGAAGGCTGGAAGTAGCGGTTGAAGTTCTTCCCCAGACAGAAAGAAAACTGCATCTCATCCTCCCATCCAGACTAGCGGGTGCGGCATTCACAGTTTGGGAGAGTATTCCGAGCACAGAACAACAAGATTACAGTGTGGTTAGAAAGAAACTTTCTGCTGTTTTTGGGAATACTAATTATTTGACCACGTTCAAGTCATGTATCGATGCTCGGAAGCGGCAACAGAATGAGGTTTTGGAAGTTTTTGCGGCAGCAATTACGACACTAGTGGAGGAAGCTTTCCCTAATTATGACACTGCAGGAAAGGATGGAGAGAAATTTCGCAGATTTCTCGCCGGTATTGACAAACCCCTGCAGATAAGAATACATGAGATGGGTGCGACGTCGTTTAGCGAGGCGCTGGATGTTGCAGTGCGAGTTGAAAGGGCGAACAGGTTGGGGCAACCATCAGTGGCAACAGACTTTACCATTGCGTCAACTTCTCCGAAGAGGGATGCCACCTCGGCGACGTTTGAGAAGGTTTTACAGCGTTTAGATGAGCTAGAACTCAAGTTGGAGAAACGCAACTCTACACCTAGACCTCAATTCTCTGATCGTCGTCTCCAACCGTCGAGATCACCAAGTCCTTATGACCACCCGTCTCGGTCGAGTCGCCGATATTCAGATGATCATTGGCGCCAACCATCTCGGTCGCCTAGCCCATACCAACCACATCAACGACGCTTCAGGTCGCCCAGCCCCCTACGTCACCACCCCACTCAGAGCCCTACACATCATCGCACACCTCGCGGGTCAACCCCACCCAGGCGTAATGCATACGATGATGGTAGATCTGCTAGCCCACAACAGTCAAGATACTCAAACCAAGCTAACTGGCAGTTTTCACGTTCAGACGACCGCCACGCATCTGGTACAAGAGATACCCCTTGTCATCAGTTGAACGGTGAACAGCACAGGAAGGTTCGTTTCGATGACCAGGGAAACTACTGGTAGTTGGTGAGGAGAGTCACTCATCAACTTCACCACTCTTGACCAAACAGACTCAAACTGAAAACAAGTCTCATTCTCCATCTACTTCGGCCGTTAATGATCATTCTTCTCCTTCACCTCCGCCACCATATATTCCTGCAATCGTTGACAACTCATATATTTTGGCTTTTATTGACAGTGGTTCATTTATATCACTGATGAGTGCAGATTTCTACTACTCCATCCCAGAAGGCCAGCGAAGTATATTACAGAAGTCGACAACTCTGGCTTCAACGATAACCAGAGAAGGCATTGACATCATTGGCACAACCTCTCCCACCATTCATCTTGGTAACAAAACAACCAGACATATGTTCAATGTTGCAAGGAACATAACTCATCCTTTCGTCCTTGGTTGGGATTTCATGTTCAAACATGATGCCACTCTATCTACTACGACATTCACTATGCCTGGTATGAGTATTCCACTGGTCGACCGTCGTCAATATCAAGTACCACTCAAGTGCAATGTTTCGCTGATAGGAAAGGCGACTCTTCCTGGAATGAGTGAGGTACATGTCCAAGGTCGACTTATTCCCCCTCAGCCTGATGTGATTCCACAAGACTACGATGGAATCTTTGAGCCTTCCATCCATGAACATCTCCATGTAGCAGGTGCAAGGTCTCTATCTCGACCGCAAGATGGTATCATCTTACTCAGGCTGATCAACCCTTCATCTGAGACAGTACAGTTATCTGCAGACACCGCCCTTGGGCAATTCTATTCTACTACTGGAGACAGTGAAGAAGAATATGAAATCATCGACAGTATTGTAGCTGGCACACAGAAAAGTTCGTCTTTTCAAGCTTCGTCGATGCTTCCTACTTCTAGTCTGTCCAAGACCGAGTATGAGTGTGCTGAAAGTCTACTCGATTCATACTCTGATGTTTTCAGCAGCACATCCGAGGATATTGGACAGACTAAACTCGCCTACCATGACATCACTACATCAACAGAGACACCAACTCGTAAAAGGGCATACAGGACTTCACCGACTATGAGAGTCGAGATCCAGAACCAGGTTGATGAGCTACTTCGTCGAGACATCATCGAGGAAAGTTTTAGTCCATGGGCAAGCCCCATCGTTATGGTGCGAAAGAAGGACAAGACTTACAGGTTTTGTGTTGACTACAGAGCTTTGAATGCTGTTACGGTACGGGATTCGCATCCAATTCCACGACAGGATGATTCTATCGATGCTTTGTCCTCCTCGTCCTACTTCAGTGTAATTGACCTCTCTTCAGGCTATTGGCAGATCCCTTTGGATCCGAAAGACAAGGAGAAGACCGCATTTACAACTGGAACTGGCCTCTATCAGTTTAAGGTAATGCCATTTGGTTTAGTCAACGCGCCAATGACATTCCAGAGAGTAATGGAAGCCGTCCTCCATGGTCTCCATTGGTCAACATGTCTTATCTACTTAGATGATTGCATTATACTCGGCAAGACATTTCAAGATCACCTACACAATCTCCGGGAAGTCTTACAACGATTCCGAGAAGCCAATCTCAAGCTGAAACCTTCGAAATGCCAATTCTTTCGAAAGGAAGTAACCTATCTGGGACATGTGATCAGTACTACTGGAGTTCACCCCGATCCAGTCAACACCAAGAAAGTCTCATCCTGGCCTCAACCTAAGACTCCAACCCAAGTGAGAGCATTTCTAGGACTTGCCTCCTACTATCGTCGGTTTATGCCAAGTTTTGCTCAAGTAGCATCTCCACTCACTGACTTGACTCATAAAGGCAAGAAATTCATCTGGACTGATGATTGTGAGGAAGCCTTCAACCAACTGAAGTCGTCTCTCACAAGCCCACCAATCCTTGCATACCCAGACTTCAACAACAAGTTTAGCTTAGCCACTGATGCTTCACAAGATGCTATTGGAGCCGTACTCTCTCAGTTGCAAGATGGTAATGACCGAGTGGTTGCTTTCTACAGTCGGAAGCTTACTGAGTCCCAGCGTAGATGGTCTACCTACGATAGGGAACTGTGGGCAGTTATCTCGTCAATCCGCCATTTCAGACATTATCTTAGGGGCCAAGAATTTAACATTCTCACTGACCATCGCCCTCTGTTGGGCTACAATAGTGTACCTATCCAAGACGATGCGACAGGACGGAGAGCAAGATGGATTGTTGAGTTGAATGCATATTCTTTCACCATAACTCACAAGAAGGGCACTTCACATCAAAACGCTGATGCAATGTCGCGCATGCCGGAAGATGTTACACACCCTGTTAGTATGGTGAACACACGCTCCTCTACCACTCAACCAGTCCAGGAATTAACCGTTCCAAAGTCATCCAACTCAATGGCTGATAAAGCTCCGGAGAACTTTATCCTCGCTAACCATCATGCTGATTTACAATATCATCAGCAGCACGACAAAGACATTCAGAGTTTAATCAAGTACATCAAGGAAGTGCGTCATCCAACAGTGAGAGAAGTTCGACGACAATCACCTCGGCTACGACGTCTCCTATGGCAGCTCCCTCGTTTTGTACTTGAGAATGATCTCTTATACCGACGACGACAAGACGACTCGGGTTCGTCCTCTCTTCAGGTAGTTGTGCCAGAATCTCTTATCCCTCAAGTCCTGCAAGAGATACATGGTAATCCATCCTCTGGACACTTCGGAGTTCAACGCACACTACACAGGGCTGACTCTATGTGCTTTTGGCCATTCATGCACAAGGATATAACCGACTACTGCAGAACTTGTCCTGCTTGTGAGTCGATTAGATCTCCAAGTCCTAAGCACCAAGCTCCACTCCAGAGCATAAAGACCGATCACCCTCTTCAAATGGTTTTCGCTGATATAGCCGAGCTGCCTACTTCAAGAAGCGGGTACCACTATATTTTGGTTGTTGTTGATCACTTTAGTAAATACACCAATATTTACCCCATGCGAGACCAGACCGCCCAGACTGTGGCTGGACACTTATTCGAAGAATACATCGAGGAGCATGGAGTTCCTGAGTCACTACATACAGACCAAGGAAGACAGTTTGAATCCAGACTAGTCCAGGATCTCTGCAAGAGGCTCGGCATTCGCAAATCTCGATCATCCCCTTACCACCCACAGGGAGCTGGCATCGTTGAAAGAGCGAACAGAGTGATCAAAGAACAACTTGCTAAGTACATAGCAGATCAAGGAGGTGACTGGGACAAGCACATACATCAATTGCAGCTAGCCTACAACACTAGTGTCCATACAAGCACTGGCATGACACCCTATTTCATCATGCATGGTCGTGAGGCGAGGACCCCAGCTAGTGTCACTTGTCCTATCATGACTCAGTCATATGATTCTCCTCAAGAGTATGTCACTGATGTGTGTTCCCGGCTAAGACAGGCTTTCCAACATACCAGACAGAAGGCAGAACAAGCTCAACTCAGGCAGAAAAGGGACTATGATGCGTCAACTAGGATCATCAAGTATGCACCAGGAGATCTAGTTTGGTTACACAATCCCGTCAATGCTAGACGCAAACTGGAGCCCAACTGGAAGGGACCTTTCATCATCGTCTCATCCTCACCAGATAAACTTAACTATCTGATAGCCGACATTCATAATGAAGGTGCAAAGAAACTGGTTCATCACAACAGACTCAAACTCTTCAGATCTAGAGCTTTTCTACAGGGGAAAGGACCTTCAACTTCACGTCCTCCTTCAGGTAGTCAGAAAAGACCTGAAGTTATCCCTCCTTCCTCAAGTACTCCTTCAAGTAATCAGGCAAGGCCTGACATAACTCCTTCATCTCATTTGGCATCTCACTCTTCAATAGAGATGCCATGGTCAACTAACACTCCAACACAAGCTGATCAGTTCCGGCCGTCAGAAGACCTCCAGGTTCCAGCGGGTCAACAACCAATCCACTCTGAGTTAGGCAATTCTGACCAGCCATCTTGGTCAGAGGCGTCTAATGGACAGTCATCGACTCAATCCATGCAACGACAGACTCGAGAGCGACAGGTTAACTCCCCAGACCATTTCCATAGACCAGGGCCCTCTAGAGAAAACCCTGATGTCAACCCCGATGTCAACCCCGATGTCATCCCCGATGTCAACCCCGATGTCAACCCCGATGTCTACCCTGATGTCAACCCCGAGGTCACCGACCAGCAACACACCACTCAACCATCAACTGGTGCATCAGCGAACCACCGTACACCCCGCACTATGCAAGAAGACACCACGACGCAAGAGGACACCACGACGCAGTTAACTCAAACTCGCTCTGGTAGACGCGTCCACAAACCGCAGAAGTATAGCGATTACCAAATGTGACTATTTTTCGATATTGCGTAGTATTGGACATTTCATTGGTCTGAAGTCGACATTTCCGTCAGAAGGAAAGAACGTTTCAACTGTCAACTTTCGGTTATGGAAAATTACAATATTTAGTGGTCATGAATGACAGAGACATTCAAACTCATTTGAGCTTTAAATGCTAAACTGGACTGTTCCGACTCTATGGACTCAGCAACAATTTTGAGCGGTTTTGATATTGAATGGACTGTGAATTTCATGAGTTCTGTACGGGTCAGAACATCAGAATTATGGACTGAGAATTTCGGGCGTTAGTCAGATAAGAATTGAAATGGACTGTAATTCCTTCTGCATTTCTCGCGAATTTTTGTTTAATTACAGAACTGCTACATGGGAGTTAAATTTGTGTGTGTGTAATTAATGATTGATACACTGTACATCATATGGACCATTGATTGTTAACAATTTGGAGAAAGATCCAAAATAGATTGGTATATTGTTCGTGTTCATATATTGCAACTTTTGCAAGATACGTTTTTACATCTGGTGATGGAAATGCCAAATTGGAATTTTTTTTTTAAAATTTGTATTCATAGCATTGGAAATTCTTGAAGTTAAGACAAACCCAAGAAAAAATATGGATTTTCTTAATTTTGCATACGTCTTGACAAAGTAAATGGAAGGTTGTTGATTGTCGAGAGAGAAATATCATTATTTTGGTAGTTGGTTACAAAAAAAGACGGGGAAAAAAAAAAATGTGATTGATTATAGTCTTCGTGTGAGGATATGTTTGTATTTTGTTTGGTCGATCCAAATATTTTTGACAAAAAGAAAAGAATAATATTACATTTGAATGTGACCACTTCTCATGCATTATGTAATATTCAGAGGTACAATGTAATTGAAGGGTACGAGATGTTTGAACTGATAATGATTTTTTTTGTGGATTTAATCTTTGCTAGCTACAAGTGACAAAGCAGACACTGGCTCGATCGCAGTTGAAAATGTTTTATATTTGCTTTACCAAAAAGCAAGGATACTGTTGTTGACTGCAGGTGATGCATTATGTTTTATATTATGATAATGTGATATAGTCACTTATGGTTATTATGATGATAGCAATATGAATGTTATGTGTTTGTATTCATGTAATGGATAACTTCTGGAAAATCTCAAATTTTCAAGTGATAGAATTTTTCATTTCTAGAAGGTAAAGGAAAAAAGAAGTAATAATTGGTTGAAGGAGTTATTCAACTATATTCATTTCCTTACCAGTTGCTCAGAATAATGAGAGTGTAACAAATTTGGAACTGTGTTATATTCAAACGGCCTGAACAGAAGGTATTTTGTTAAGGATTGCTACAACTTTGTGTAATCGATCGTGTTTATTTTTGGAAATGCAAATACACCATATTTATAGTTTGATTTTACCATTGAAATTTGGAAGTGTTTCCCCGAGTTAAAAGTGAAACAGATTACAAGCGGGAAAGCTCAGATATATATATTTAATCATGTGTTTTTTGCAGATTTTTTTTTTTTTTTTTCGGCTTATACATGTATGTTATGCTAATACTCTGTACATTTGAGTCATAAGTCATATTTCATTTATATACAAATGAAATTCATTTGTTTTGTAAAATTGTATACAATGCTTACAGGTAGTAAGGTTTTGTTTTTCTTTTAAAGAAAAACAAAAGAAGGATATATTGATAGTGATTCTCTGTTTACAAGAGGAAAGGATAGAACATATCATTTTGGAAGATGTTTAATGTGTTAGATGTTTCGGTAATCAAAGAAAGGACAATGCCTTATAAAATGAGGACATTTTTCTGTAAGAGGAAGACTAGTTTGTAGGGATTTATTTTGAACTTCTGAAACTCCCCCTCATATCCATGATTCATCCCTTTCATATTAATAGGTCATCCCTCATTCACATTCACCCTTTTCATCCACCATCCTTTCATCTGTCTATCCCTCTCTCTCTCATTGGTTTCAATGTTCACCTGATGCAGTCAAGCTTATAGTATAATTTACATATACTATGAATATTCAATATATACCCTTTGTTTATGTTTGAATATTCAAGAATACTTTGTGATGTTGATTTATACTTGTATGGGACTATTATGAATATTTATTGGTTTCTTCTACTTTGCATGGAATGTATGTGGAATGCTACATAGAATGCTACATAGAATGTTGTTATGCTTTGCTACATTAAAACCTGGGCAGTTAGCCAGTAGTTATCAATCCTACAACACGTCTGCTGGGCTGCCTCTGTGTTAAGAGTGCTAGGAATTAGTGTTAGAACCGCAACCCTACATTGGTGGCAGCGGTGGGATGCTACATAGAATTCTGTAATGCTTTTATACATTAAAACCTGTGCAGTTAGCCAGTAGTTATCAATCCTACAACACGTCTGCTGGGCTGCCTCTGTGTTAAGAGTGCTAGGAATTAGTGTTAGAACCGCAACCCTACATTACCATCCGCTTATGTGCTTGACCAGAACATTTCACAGATTCTTTGATTGAAGAATGGCATACAGTTTCTGAATGCTACTTGAAGTGTAGGCCTAAGATATAATCATCTGCTTATATGTTCTTGACTTCATGGATTCTTTGATCGCAGAGTTGGATCAGGTTTTTGAATTATAGGGCCAAAGATTTGGGATATCTCAATCATCCACTTACACAAGGTGACCCAAAGATTTCCTAGATTATTATGCAGCAAATGATAGGGCTTGATTAAAGGTAGGCTTCTCACGATCATCTGTATAGTTCCTTGACCTTAGCTGATTAGATAATAGTTATTCAACCCTTCTTCATGTTGTATTCTGCAAATGATAACGGACATAAAACATGTAGTGAAATAGCAGATAAAACATTGCTTTGCCGGTGTGAATGTCTTATTGATGCTGTAAATTATGCAGTATAGAATTAATTAGTTATATGTGAAGGTGTTTGACTAGTTTCTTTAAACACTCAGTAAAGTTACTTTCCTTTTAATAGTATTCATCCTTGCATTACCAGATATTGGACATTGAACTCCAAAAGGGGATTCACATTTGATCTAGAAAGTTGACATTTGATTAATGATACCGACATTTCAGTGAACATCGTCCTGTCATCGTTCCTTCCTGAAGTTCCTGTGATTGTGCACTTGATAAGGGTATTTTGGACCCAATCAATTAGTGATTATTAAAGTCAATAACTGTTAATTAGAAAGGAAGTGCTTTTACTACATGTTAATGTGGTTAAACATATGTTGTATGGCTTTGAGGTTCGTAGAAGAACTTAATCTGAACTTGTGAAGATTGGCAATTCAGTTATCTGGTCCATATACTTAGCTCTTCCCAATTAAAAAAAGGAAGGTACATGTATAAAGTGTAGTGCACCATTGATTACCTTATATAATCACATTCGTAACAATAGTAGCTGTGAACTAGTGATTATTGTACAGAAATAGACTCATAAGTCATATTAAAGATTCAAAGGGATAGCCGATAGTTTGCTGTAATATCTGATCTTCCTTATGTAGATGAGTACCTGAACATCTCACAATTCAATAATTACTAGTTGTGAATATTAACATTCTTTTGCTAAAGTAGACTTGGATCCACATTTCGAGAGATAGTGATGTACTGTCTGATGATGTTACATTGGGTCCAGCGATAATTATTCTGGGCTTTATTTCATCAAACTATTATGTTTAGGGTACGTCAGGTAATTTTTTGCAAGTCTGTTTCAGGTTAGGTTAAGGTTTAGAGTCAGGATTAGATACAGTGTGGTCTAGGACTGAAGTAATCAAGTTGGTTAGCGTGGGATGTTGACAACGTACAGAACAATTGTTACCAGAGCTCTATCTACTGCCGTACCTGTAAAACCTTATCTTTCCATTGTAGACAGTATACCTTCATATCTCTTAATTTATTTTGTGCTACAGACCGGAAGGAATGCATTGGTCTCTCTCAAAGGCAGAACAAACATTTCCATTACCTGCCGTCAATCAAAACTGATGCGATCCAACCCCGAACTTGTTTACCCTTGATATACCAGTGCAAGCCGCATCAGCAGCTGATGACGAGTCCAGACCTTGTGCTCCCCTGCATCTCACACTTCTCTCCTCAGCTTGGTGGTGGTGTGGAGGTGGTGGAACCTTCATCCATCGTCATGGTGACCCCTCCGCCTTCCCCATCCAAAGCCACAGGCTCCCCATCCCCCTCCTCCCCCTCCTCCTCCTCATCAACGGTGACTTTCACCCTGGTGGAAGGGATAGGTGAAGCCCTCATCTTCCTGCTGTACATACTCTGGGTCCTTCTATCGACGTGCGCTGTGTTTCTATTTAACTCCTCCAAGGTGGCCGTTACCATGGCAACACCTACTCTTCAGAAATGGATCAAACTTGCCTTTGTGTCTGATAAAACTAAAGGTGGAAAGAAAGGGGGTGCAGGAATGGAAGGTGAAAGGAAAGGAAGTGGGCCCCTTGTAGGGAGAGAAAGTGAAGATGGTTCAACAGCAAAGCTTGGTGAAGACTCTGGAATAATAGGAAACAAAGGAGGAAGAGGAAAGGGAGAAGGAACAGAGAGTGGATACTTTGAGGATAGAGATATTGGAAAGCTTTTTGAAAGGTGTGATGGTGACGAAATCATCAGCGGTGCAGCATCCGCTCAGGGTGGTGGTAGTGGTTGCTATGGTGACGGCAGTAGCGCAAACATTAATGTAATAACATCGGTTGAAGAGCAAGACATTGATGGAGATTGGATCCAGACCAAATTTGATGAAGAGAACGGAAGCTGTGAGGATTTATTGGATGTTAATAGAAACTTCCGGACTGGATCAAGGAGTCGGAGAAAGCTGTTTGGGGTAACTGGTGGTGAGGATGATGATGATGGTAGGGAGGCGGTGGATGAGGAGGTGGTAAGCAGATCAGACTCTGGTATTGAGATGATGGAGCCTGATAAACTAACAGAATGCCAGGTAAGTTTAGATTGGTGATTCGCATCCAGAGGGATAATGGTATATGAATACACATTACCAAAGAAATACATTTGATTTGTTTCTTTTAAAATTATATTATTATCCTACTGGTTTGTGAAATGATCATTTTATTTTACATCTCATCTTGTCTGTCTGTCTGTTTGTTTTTTGTTTATGTTTATGCTTGATCATGAATGAATAGGGTGTCATTGTGTGACTGTTCATGTACAATACCTGTTCTTGTATGTGTTGATAAATGCTTAATTTCAAGGTAAGTTTATTCTCATTTGTATTGGAATTGTTTACTTTATCTTTGATAAATGCTTAATTTCAAGGTAAATTTTATTCTCATTTGTATCCAAAATGTTTCCTTTATCTCATAATCTCATCTTGTAAAGTATTTTCATGTTCTACTTGTCAAATAACTTCCTTTTTTAGATACATGTATGATTTCATCTCTGAAAACATACAATATGATTATGTTAACACTGTGTTTAGAATTTTTTCATTACTTTCAATTCCAATTATATTGCAGGTATATCTGATAACTTGTTTTTACTCCTCAGATGAAACAGACAATATTTCCTTTCTGTCTATAATCTTTCTGTTTTATGTATTTTCATAAGTGTGTAATGATTGTTGGATGCCTTTTTTTATCTGTTTCATCCATTCTGAGTGTACTTTTTGTTATCAATGTATAATATTTTGATTGTAATGTTACCATGTTTTACCTTATGCATTTTATCAATTGTCAATGTGTTATTGTCAATTTTCGCAATTCGGCTTTGCCGCAATGAAAGTATTTTGATAAACCATTTTGAATTGAATTGAATTGAATTTTTAAAGTTTTTTTTTAAAGCTTTTCTCCTTGGAAAAAAGTCTTGATTCAGAGACTAAATCCAGGTGCATCAGGCATGTAGGAGAACACAACTTGATCGTCTTAATTTCCAATCGTTTCATTTCACTTTCAATTTGTCACAGGAACATCATGTACATGAAAATCCTTCCTCTCTATGCTGTAACATTGAAGAGATCGTAAACTGAGTTATCAATCAAGAGATCAAATGCTTAAGACATGTGTCGAAAGTGCAACATGTATGGATGCTAATGGCATATTGACGGTGGATGAGAAGTCAGATAACCTGTTTTCTCCTGCTAACCAATTAACAATTCATTAAGTAGGCGTAATGACTATATTTCTAGAAAGTTGATATGTGGTTTCTGTATCTCATATTGTTAAACTTCACCTAGTCTTTAATCCTTCTGTTCTTAACAGGGAAAAAAGAAAAGGAGCAGAACAAAATAAATGCAGGATACTGAGATAGGAACACATTGGCTGTTGAAAGATTCTTTAAGGAGAATATGTGTGATGTGTAATATAATTAGTCAAGTCTCTTGATATATTATCACTACCCTTTTCTCAAATGATAGGCTTAGTGATAAAAATGTACAGCAAAAAATCCAGCAATATGTAACTAAGATAGGAATGTATGTTTTAAAGGACATTATCATTAATTATGCTCTGTAGAAAGAATTTCAAGGGTAATATATATGTGAGATGGTACATATTATATCAAGTTTCCTAATACTGTCACTAGATAATTTTCTCCAGTGATAGGTTCAGTAACAGAGAGACCAAACTAAGAAAGGAATATGTATGTTCAAAAGGACAAATTGTAATTAATTAACTAAAAATGGAAAGATGTACAAGGAGCTAGATATCAGTGTTATAGTACATACATGTATTAAAGCCCATCTGTACTAGTTTGGCTAGGAGGGATTAGACCACCCAGGAAGGTCACTGACAGGTGGCTATCTCATCAACTCAGCTCTCAATTAACATTAGAAAAAAGAGGATCATGCATGGGGGACCAATGGTCACCGATTACGGTATGCATTGTTTTCTATATAGAGGGAGCAAGTAGCTATAAGTAGTACAGTGGGTCTTTAAGTCAAGCTCCTTATATTCAAACTCTAATTTTCTCCAATGATACAAGGTTTAGCTTCAGATTACTTCAGCTGGTAATTAAAAAGGGGAGCAAGGATGGGATAATTAGGCTTCGGAGGAAGTTCTTGTTTTCCAGAGGACAAGAATATACACCAACCATGTAATGTCATGCTTTGATTGGCCTCTGGCTTAGGTTGGAGAAAGTGCACAGAGCAGTTTGGCTAACGTACTAAAAGTCAGTGCTAGAAGGCTTATGTGTACAGTGACCTAATTCCCTTATGGCTCTTCCCAAATTCAGCTTTCTAAGGGCTTGTTCAGATAAGAAGTTTTTGGTTATAATGTGTAAATTAATGGCAATTGCGTGCAACAAAGATCTTTCTCATATTATTCCTCGAGCTCTGTGTACAGCAATTAGAAGCGTATTAAACTTTATGTCATAATAAAAAACTGCTTGGTTGTGCTGCCTCATATCAGAACTAAGGATTATATACTGTAAAAATAAATGTAGTACATTTTCCAATGGATACAAGATGCTGTTACTCTTGTTCAATTACAAATGACATATTTTCTGATTTGTAATGAAAGTCTATTGCCTAGTTTAGTACCTTTAGAAACTAGCAGTATCGATTTGGAACCAATGAATAATTGGATTAGGGATGTGGATGCATACAAAAAAGGCTTTAAAGATACTAGTTATATATATGACAAATTATAGTAAAAACCTTTTCAAACCAGGGCACTTACAAAAAACAAGTGGGAACTTGAAACTCAGAATACTACCCTGGAAGTATCTCTTTGGGAAAAGAGGAAAGTAATTAGAATGGGAAGAGAGATTGTCATGCTGATGGCAGGAAGCTACGGATGTCATCATGGGGGAAAATGATTGTTGTCGCTAGCTATCCCAAGAAAAAAATATGATATATGAGGCATTCAGAGGCTGCCTAAGGGAGCAGGATAAATATTTACAGGAGAGATACATTTACATTCCATTCAGACAAGCAATTAATGCTGTACAAAGTTTCATACAAAAATGGGGTACGTATAATGATAGTAATGATGATGATGATGATGATGATGATGATGATAATGATGATGATGATGATGATGATGGTAATGGTAATAATAATAATAATAATGATTATAATAAGAGTACTACTACGGCTACTACTACTACTACTACTACTACTTCTACTTCTACTTCTACTTCTACTTCTACTTCTACTTCTACTTCTACTTCTACTTCTACTTCTACTACTAATAATATGATAATAATGATAATGATGACAATAATAATGGCAATATCATGATCATGATGATAATGATGATGAAGATGGATATTCATAAAGCGCACATATATCCAACATGTGAGTAGCTCAATGCACAAAGCACATTTAATAATGCTAGTGATACTAAAAAAGAAGCATTTTTCAATAGTGTTAAGAAGAGATTTCAATTTTCAAACAAAAAAATGGGTAAATGTATATATTTCATATAACGAATTGGACACAATGCACAGGATCCCCCTTGTGTGAATGGGGCTGTTAGACTCCAGCAGCAATGCAACACATTATCCTCAAAGGAAACCATCTAGAGATTGGCTTGCTATAATGCGAAGGAAAAGTGAATGTTTAATGGATGAATTTATGAATGTTGCCGTCATCTGGCCATCTTCATTTTGTGAAACTGACATTGAAGGAAATTTAAAGGCATGTCTTATGTTTGCTTCAGTGGTTTTGGAGAATACTATCACGTTGTAGAAATCATGATATTGTCTTTTTAATCTGTTCTTTAAATATTCCAATATTCAGTTTAAAAAAAACAAAACATATCACTCAAGGATATTAATTCTATTATTGAATATTATGATATTTAAAATTAAATTATACAATTACTCTTAACAATTAGACAAACTAATGTTGGGATGTTATTAATTCAAAGTAAAATAAATCTGGTCGCCCTTGAAGCTTTGCATTCATTGTAACATACATCATTTTCCAGTGCACTGCCATTGTGATGACACTGAAGGTATCAGGCAACATTGATAGTGGAGGCATTATATGCCCGCTGAGATATGTGAAATACAACACCATCCAATATCCTAAAATCTTTTGAACTTCAACCCCAGAACTGCAAAGTAGTGTCACACAAATGTGAACCTGTTTGCCTGTGGATAAACATGTACTTGTATCTTTCCCATATCGATCGTTACTAACATGTAGGCCTCATGTTTGCAATTATCATGATAGAAACATGAAACCACATTTTCTTGTGATATTCTGGTACAGATTAAGAAATTGTAAATAAATCTACTGCTTGTAATTGGAATTCAGGATCATTCCATTTCTACATAAACTAAGAAGAGTTTTAATCATTAAAGATTGTGAAAATGAAGAACAAGAGAAATAGAGTTAGAGAAGCAAAATTGATAATAATAAAGAGACGGGGGGGATGAAGAGATGAAGATGATGAGGAAGAATATAACTTCAAGTAAGTGAAATATGGAAAATGTAGCTGTTATAAAAATCTTTCCTAAAAATCTTTCATTAATTTCATAAAGTGGAGAAGGGAGAGCTGGGATGGCAGGTATATGTCATCTACTTAAACTCTCCCAAATCATTCCATGGCGAATGTTTGCTAATGCAATTTCCATGTGAAATCATTCAAGGTCCAGTACGTGCGTGACATGCACATTCAAATGCTCTGCGTTATATATGACGTCCTGGCATTGCTTTGCTTACAGGCATCCCAGGAATTTGGATGGCTCATGAGCTGTCACCCTTGTGATCAATCGTCAATTGAGATTTCAATCCTGAGAATCTTGTACCGGACCCCTCACGCATACTCTCCGGCTTACCCCCCTTTATTTGTGTTAATTGATACTTACCCGGTGTTAATGGCAGGAGCATTCCTGAGTAATGAGCTTTCTTTAAGAAAGTCAGGGAGATGTTGACTGTTGCCTAGCGACAGTGCAAGGAAGGTGCCTTCTGTAATTGTATACTTCCAAATACATGGCTCAAAGGAAGGGTATGTCTTTCAGACATATAGCCTTCTTCATCATGTTGGTATTAATGATAGGGACATTCCTGAGTAGTGAGCTTTCTTTAAAGTTGATATTCATTGATTTTAAAAATTACATTTATTTTCATTATTGCAAAGTGGAAACTTTGATTCGACAAGGTTATCAAAATTCAATGCTTGGAAATATTCAAAGTAATGATTATTATAAATAACAAAACGCTTAAATACAGCCCTGGCATAGCACCGGAAGAGCTCTCCGAACGCTGCTGAGATGTGTGAGATCACAGTATGGACATGACTTGCACAAGCAGACGATGCCCCATGACATCTCACACATTTTCAGTGCCTGTGTTTTCATCTTTTCTTGAGTTCTTTCTCTTACTTCACTACCGTCAGGCTAAATGTATAATCTATTACCTCACTCTTAACCCCGCGCATTGTTTTATTTTGATGACAAATGCAGCGATACAAAAATAAAGGAATCTGTAAACAAAATAAGACGCCATTGTATATTCAGCTGCACACACCGGGCGTTTGAAGAGGGAACAAATGCCGTCTTTAATATCATTCCAGGGGGTTTTCAATTTGAAAGTCTGATATCTTTGATTGTTAATTACCCCCTATCCTGTGTATTTACAAGCAAAAGATTTTAGTGATCAGAATCGGGTCATATCCCCTTTTGAATGGTTTGACATGCCATTACATTTATATACACTAAACTCATTATAATTTGAAAAATAATAGCTTTGCAATTATGTTCATTCTCTATGGGATGTCGTCTGCTTGGGCAGTGTTGGTCCATATAGTGACATCATTAAAACATCGTTATTTTTCCGGCGAATCTCTGGTATATCCCAGCTGCTATGGAGGTGGTTGTATTTGTATTTTTTTATAAATCACCCGATATGTAGTCGACCTATAACTTGTACAATGGCCATCTGTTAGATTACCAGTTTCTAGTCATACATTAGTTGACATATTTGTGATTTTCTTTGAATTTCACCTTTAAGAAAGTCAGGGAGATGTTGACTGTTGCCTAGCAACCATACAAGGAAGGCATCTTCTGTAATTGTATACTTCCAAATGCATGGCTCAAAGGAAGGGTATGTCTTTCAGACATAGCCCTCTTCATCATGTTGGTATAATGATAGGGACATTCCCGAGTAATGAGCTTTCATGTGAAAATCAGGGAGATGTTGACTGTTGCCTAGCAACCATACAAGGAAGGCATCTTCTGTATACTTCCAAACAGATGGCTTCAAGGCTCAACTTGTGGAAAGAAATGTATTACCCCTTTCTTACTTGAACTGAGTGTTTCCTGTATTGAGCCTATGGGAATAAGAGAATTCAGTAGTCAACGGATTAAGATAAGCTGGAAATTATGTTCAAACAAGTGTTGACTTCCTTGTTTTGATTTCCTTGTAAATTGTCTTTCATAGATTTCATAACATGTAGAATTTTTATTTTTCAACCCCATCTTCTGAAATGATAAATCATTCCAACAGATGAGAGCAATGAGGGTATCAACTTTGATGTAATGAGAACTTCTAGTATTCTGAAATGATATGCCATTTCACAATCTAATGCTGAAACAGTATATGTTTATTTTTTACTGTGATAGTAATATATCAAAAAAGGATTGTTTATTCCTCTTTTTCTTTGGTGCAGTCTGTTTCATTCAACCATGAAGATTCATGCACATCTAAAGATTTTTGAAATAGTTAGAAATTCCTTGTACTGAATGTTTTTAGATTTGTAACCCATCACATTCAGTTATAAGTGACCTGAATTTTCACTATTTACAAGATGAAGGGGTCATCGATCACCTGGTTGTAGGTATGAATCCAAGTTGACTTAAAGTATGTTTCATTTACTAAGATGAACAAAACTGACAAAGGTATCATGGATCTGTAGCAATTGAAATGAGTAAAATATCAATCTCAGTTAAGAGCTACTTGAATATGCACGCCCCCCCCCCCCCCCCACTCAGTGTTATTTAGGGTATGCATATGCGTGTTCCCAGCGACCCCCCACCCCCCTTTTTCAGCAAAAGTCTGGTGTGTAAAGTCAATACGGGTAGACCTTTTTCTTTTGTTACGAGCCGGAGAGTTGGCCGGGAACACGCATGGTATCCCTTCGTTCACGGAGGGGGGGGGGGGGGGGGGGGGGGGGGCTTGAATGTACTTTTATTATTACAAGATTTAGCAGTACATAGTAGGGGTCATGAGTTCACATGTAACTTGACATGAAGGATGTTCCATTCATAAGGAGGAACAAAACTGACAAAACGATTATGGGTCGCAGAACAGGAAGACGATCAAACCAAAGGAAATGCTTCCCTCGTATGGGAAATCCAGTGTCTATTTACCTTGCTATTTCTGTCCCTGTTGGTCTTGTCGTAGAATATCTGTGAGTGTATCGATATATTGATACCAAGAGTGTTAACTGGATACGGTCATGTTCAAGTAGACAACGTTGATTTCGGACCTATGTGTGTTTGTACTTTTGAGATGTGAGATCATCATTGTTTTGGATTTAATCATGTGCGATATCCTTTTGGCATATTTGGAGTTATAACAATTGATAACTTGTAAATGTTTTGGTTCTGTTCTTGATGTCTTCACATGGATTACATACATGCTCTCAGAACTGATAATATCATTGGTAATTTGGTATGATCGTGATATACTCTGGTCTAGGTATTTATACCTTTGGTGGAAAGGCCTACATTTTGTGAGTGACAGATGAAACCTTTGTCTTTGTGTTTACTGCGAAAAACACCTGTCAAAGGAAATATTGGAAATATGCTGCATTTTTACTGAAAAAGGAAGCTTGTGAAACTGTTCTTTGGGAATAATTTGTTCATAGTTGATTCATTTTTAAAAGGGAACTCTTACATTTTTATCTGCAAGAAATAGAATGCTACACCTTGTATTTCGGGGGTCAGGGTCATACTTGTTGTAGATATTCTTTTTTTTCTATATGAGTCATCTGTTTGGTCAGATAAGAATAGAACCTGATGTGTGAAGTATAATCTTCATAATTCAAAGTACCTCATCATCTTACCTGTTAGCATTGACCCATAAGGTTGACATATAATGTGGAGAGGGTCGGGGGGGGGGGGGGGGGGGTGATGGGAAGGGGCTAGAAGAGGCCTGGAACTATAAGGACATGTTCTTTGAAAGTACTGCACTGATGATGATAAAGATAAGGCTGATGATTATTAAGGTAATAATGATAATGAAGATGATGATTGTGATAATGATGATGATGATGATGATGATGATGATGATGATGATGATGATGATGATGATGATGAGGAGGAGCTGGAGGAGGATAATATATGAGGAGGATGCTGATGATGTGCTATAATGATTGTGATAATAATTTTGATGAGGATTGCACTATTTTGGGGCTGACCGATCGGGTTCCTGAATAGGTTATCTTTCCTTTTAAGGTTTTGGGAGTGTCCAGCTCAAACAGTTTGACTCTTCCTGACCCTTCGATCAGCTGACCAAGGAAAACCTGTCATAGTATATTCTTGAAAGTAAAGCAAAGCGAACAGTGATATCCTATATACAAGCTGGAATAGTGCTGGAGTATTAGATGACGGTGTTTCAAAAGAGGCTTTGAAATCTTGGATATTTTCTAATTGGCAATGAATTTGCTGGAAAAGTTGAGGCTTCATAGAAAGGATGGATATTTTGTTATGTCTAGAGGTGATCCTGTTTTTGTGTTCTCATTGGATGCCCTGTATAAGCAATAGTGTGTGTGATGCTGCTAAACTTATGTGGACTTTGGACGACTTTGAAACTGCTTTTGTTTCTTATCTACCGTAGACCAATCATTGTGAAGAAAAGTGAAAGATGAACCTAGCTCGAAAATCTTGAATCATCACTGATTACCAAGGAATTAGGACAACTTGTCATCATAGATTTTATGCTCATTAATTTAGCTTTTATTTGCTACTATTATTGCGCACTATTTTCAAATAAAATGCAATATATATATATATACTATGGCTGATTTTTGTTTGGTGACAGATATTCTAATGTTTGATGTAATGTAATGTTGTTTGAAGGAGAAATAAGAGATAAACGAACAGTTTACTTTTGCAAATCATAGCTTATTAAATTTGGAGGATATAGCGTAGCCATTATACCGCAAATGTGTTTTAAGGATAGGAGGAATGGGTCTGCATGTGCATAAATGTAATCAATTCATAATACATCATAGATGATTGTAAGTTGAGGAATTCTATTTATATGAAACAGAAGTACAGACATGAAAATGGCTTCGATATTTAGACTACCATTGTTTGTTATCAGTCAGTGTTTGTCCCAAAAATGCATTATTTATGAGGCTTTATTTTGGATCACTAAAAAATGTTCCCTGAAAACTGAAAAACTGAAATTGAATTGGGCATCAAATTTCTGAGAAGAAATAATAAGCCACTGACTATGGTGGACCACTCTAAGTGGTTGTTATTCATGCTTATGACTTTCTTGGGATTTGACAAAACTGGGCTATGTAAGTTGATTTTGAGGTTCCACAGGGAATATATATATGCAACCCCTTCCTTTTCCCTTTCCCTCACCCAGTTCAGATAGAGATATTAATCATCTTTAATATGATATGAATTGATGGAAAGGAATGTAAAATAATGTATTATGTGGCAATTTTTTCATGCTTATGACTTTCTTGGGATTATCAAAACTGGGCTATGTATAAGCTGATTTCCAGCTTCCACAGGGTATATATTAACCACCTTCCCCCCTGTTAAGATAGAAATAATAATCCTATTTAATATGATATGAATTGATGGAAGGGAATGTAAAATAATGTATTATGTGAAAATATTCACCCAGTGTGCCTTTCCATTCTACATTTAAAATTCTCTTTGGTAAATTATTTAATGGAAAGTACCGAAGCTCATCTATTTTAGGCTTCTAGCCTTGGTCATTATGACAATATATTTTTCCTTATGCATCAGCATGGTATGCAGCTAAATCAATAATTAATTTCCTTCAATTATCCTTGGGAGCCATGAGATCAGTAACAAAGCAAACATTATATCTCTATGGCCAGAAAATATGTTTCTCCTGTAAAGGTTGTATATTCTCCTTTGGGATTTGACATTTTAGCTTTAATGTTGAGGGTTATCAATATGAAATATATCAGACAGTGAGAGCAAGAAAGGCATTAGCTCATATTCTTTAAACTGGAGTTATCCCTGTTTCGGCTGTCAACAGACAATATATCTCCTCATGTCAAATTTTATATTTTTGACTGAATAGGTCATTAAGATGTTATGTTTGAATGTTCATATAAAATTTTTGCAAATTCTTCAAACTTTGAATCGCAGTTGGATCATGTGCCGTGCACTGGCCATAATAATCCATAATTCTGATGCATTTATTATTGACGAGCCTTCAGAAGGTACCCTCAGAATATCAGAAAGCAACTCTTTTTTTTTCACAATTTTGATATATTAGTAAAACAAAAAGTTGTATTAGTTAGTTCACGCAAATCACATTTTCAGTGAAAGTTAAAATTCATTCAGTGTATTTTAAAAGGATACACACATTATCTCATAAAATTTCCCATAGAAAGTTACATTTGAGGCTGCCTTTACAAAAATCTGTTCTAATAATTATGTTTCAAGCACATGCATGGACTGAACTTATTTTTGTTAGTCAGAATGAGGGGAAATTAATGGAAAAGTAAACAAGAATTATACAAACAACAATGATGTTTATATTTTTCATTTAATGATGGTTGTGGTTACCGGTATGCACCTCCGTTTCTGGTTTGCAAAAATGGGAATTTGATTTACACAAATGCATACACTCATGAATTGACTATCTTTTCAAGCACTGTGCATTAAGATATCATATTTGTATTGTATCAAGTTTTTTGTATTTTTCCATTTCATGACGCTTTTGGTGTTGCTCAAACAATTATCAAAAATACTGTCTTAAGAAAAAAAGTGACAATGATCAAGACAATCAACATTGCCCTTACTGTATATGGCAATCAATCATTTCAATTGAAACTAGGGCAAGTAGTATAAGGCCTAATTGCAAAGGCTCAATCACAAAGGGGACAATTGTTTTTTTTAAGAATATAAAAAAAATAAAAAAAATATCTAAGTATCATCCTACCCTGCATGTGCATCAGAAAGCTGATTTTAATTGCCATTTGAAATCAATAAATAGTATATTACTTCATGTAAGTGATATTTTGCAGATGTAATTTGATATCTTTTTATAGTACACAATTCATTATGCCAACTTGATTTGCAGTAATAGCGAGAGCATGTCACAAATATCGGCTGTCAGATATGCTTCAATAATGCATGCTTCACTCATTTTACATTGGCAATTGGCATGCACTTCCACAATCCCATCATATATTAGCCCGGGCTGGCTGGGAGCTCTCTTGCAAAAATAATCCAATATGTGGGATATTGCACTATTACCCCTTTACGCTTCACTCCCGTTCTAGCACTGCAGCGCGGCCTGGAGCGTGAGAAAATAAAAAAGCGGAGGAATGTACGAATGGTGTATTTTAGAGGGGTTTGATTAAGATTAGAGTGGATCCGCGCGGTCACCAGAAAAGCAATCGAGCATTGCCGAATCCCCCACATGCATGCCATCCTGGTTTTGAAATTTGTTGTCATCGTCGAGAATGAGCAAAGGAACATCACTTTGTATCCCGGAGCAGTGAGCGAGTGAGCATCTCGTGGATGCCTGCCTGCATCGGACGGCCGTGCAGTGGTTGTATACAAACTTTCAAGGATTTTTTTCTCCCTTCCCCTTTCTCTGTTTCGCAGGGAAGCTTTGGTTGACCGGGAAGCAAAGTGAAAATTGAGAAGAGCGCGGCACAATAGAGTGTTTGCATTGTCGTTCTCTCGTTTAAAGAATCGTGGATGCCTTGATTGTAAGGTGGTGGTGGTGGTAGATGAATGCATGTGTAGCTCATGCAGTGCATAGCTAGCTATTCCTTGGACGCTAGCTGTAATTGTTCGTGCATCAACAGTCAATTTGGGCAACTTTCTTTTGGAGGTATATTGTGTTGCTTTGGCCATGTGGTATATACAATGGAAGCATACTGATGGATTCCCCTTGGACGTGATATATTGTGATTTCTGGAACATGGATAACTGTATTCTCATCTTGTATTGTAGGGTGCAGGTATGCTGTCTGATTTTGGAATGGGTGGTTGGTAATCTTGCTAGAGGTGCAAAAAGGACTTGACAAAACACCTGATGGTTTCCTCTCATGGTATATTAGATCTTGAACTGTGAGACTGCTAGATGTCACCCATTTGTATTTGAAATCATCAAACTTATATGAAGAGGGTAAATGAGTGAAAGATTTATAATTCATGTGCAGTTTCAGATTCAAAAGAGGGGTAGAATGAGAGAAAGAGAGGTGGAAATAGAAGAGAAGAGAGAGAGAGAGAGAGGGGGGGGGGGGAGGGGTAAGAGAGTGAGAGATAGAAATAGAGAAAGAGAGAGAAATAGAAAGAGAGAGAGAGAAATAGAAAGAGAGAGAGAAATAGAAAGAGAGAGAGAGAATGGAAATAGAAGAAAAGAGAGAGTGAGAGAGAGAGAGAGAGACAGACAGACAGAGAGGGGTGATAGAGATAGAAATAGAGAGAGAGAGAGAGAGAGAGAGAGAGAGAGAGAGTTAGAAATAGAGAGAGAGGGAGAGAAATAGAAAGAGAGAGATAGAGAGAGAAAGGAGGGAGGGACGGAACGATAAATAGAGATAGAGGCATCTGATTTTGGAAATGTTTTCTCCTGCACAAGCAAGCGCATCTCAATGGGCATTCATGCTTGCGTCCTACCCTTCCTACTTCATCTGCCAGGGATTTATTAGATGTGTGACACGTAATGTGATGGTGCACATCACTTGGTATGGTAGGCTAGCTAGATGTGTGTGTTTGTCCGACCTCAATCGCATTATGCTTCGAGAATCTTTATTTATAGATCTACCCTATCTTTTTCGAACCCTGAAAAGGGGTGGATTGTATTTTTTTATTGACTGGAGCGATGGCCTCAATTGCTGAGGGGCAGAAGACCTTTTACTTTCTGTAATACAAGATAGGTTAATTTAGAGAATACTTCTAACACTTTATAATCAAATGAATTACTGTATCGAAAAGAATACATAATTAATGATGTTATCGTCAGACTTTCACTCACAGTTTTAACACCAAATTATTAAAATCATCTCCATCCATGTGAGCTGAAAATTTGTGAATCATCTTTTCTGAAGCTATATCACACTAAATTATAACTTGGCTTATACTAGAGGTTTATAATCATGATCAAGTGTGCTTTTGAAAGTTAGCTTGTTGCTAACCTTGATATCCTCAGCAAATAATCTGTGAACTAAAGCAATTTAGAGGTGTTGTGGTCTGCTGTGTAATTAAGTCCCTTGACTGTGAACCACAAGGTAAGGAGTTCAAATCCCTGCCACACTTTTGACAGACAAGTCATTAATCTACCTTTACCGCACTTGACCCAGGTGTAGAGTGGGCCCCTGGTAGGATTTAATCCCTAATTCACTGAGTGCCCCTTTTGCTGGAGCTAGAGTCTGGTATACCCTTTGAAAATGCATGGAGACATTATGTCAAAATATGAAATTCAATATACAAGAACAGAATATTATTATTATGCTAATATAACAGAATAAAGTGGTGAGATATATTTATTACTAACCTTTTCATTTCACATCTGATGTGAAAAAATTAAGTATTTTCAAATATACTATCAAAAATATTAATGTATGTAACTTCATACATACTCAACTCAAGGGGATTTATGTGTTATGTGACAGCACATAATTGGTTCGGCATTGCTCATTAAGCTGATCATCAATCAGGAATGTTTATGTCATCATGTTGCATCTGCGTCATAAATACAACAGGCAATTAATTGTTTGCTATTTACTGTAGCCAAAAGGTATTAAACTAGTAATAGCAGACAATATTTTGAATATATACTCTTTGATTCTGGATGTCCCCTACTTTTGTAGATATACTCTATGCAATACAGTTTGTTGTATTTCATTTGGAACAGTTGCAGACTTGTCTCCAGACAAATAACCATTGATTATTTTGTATTTCACATGAAGTACCGGTTTAGGAATGACCCATTTTCAAAGATCTTGCATTTCTGGATATCTTATCTTTACGCCTCAAGCTCAGGAAAAAGCATGTTTTTGAATATTCAACCATAGCACATGATATCTTGTTGATGGAAACTGTTCCAGTTGTGCGCTCTGTGAGAGATTTGCAGATAACCTATTCTCATATTGTTTATACTTCTCGATATCATAGATTTAGCTAGGGAAAAGCATAGTTTGGAATATCCACTCATATCACATGCTATTTCTTTTGGGAAAACATCAAATTTAAAAAAAAGGATGGGTAAACCTAAAGCTTTTTTGTATGAATCGGCAGTGATAGGCATGGATTCTTCTGAACATTAGATATATGCTTCCAGTAGCAGACCACTTACCTACTTTTATTGGCCTTCTGAATGCGTTGTCACTGCTCTAAACATTTATGGCCTTATTGAGAAGGGGGCACTTACAGGCACCAGTGCTTTTACTCTTGTTGCCCACTTGAAGTCGCCCTGTTCTAGTGTATGGATGGGCAGTTGCATTCTGCTATAAACTATGTCTCAGAAAGGAGGTGTTTTTTCTGCTTCTAGGAATGGATGAGCACCCTTACGCCGATTTGACCGAATTTATGTGCCGTCCCTCTTTGAGATGTTTACGAGAGTGTCCCCCATTGATTTCCTAATGCATGCTCATGCCTGATGCCATTTATTCATATCCTTGGAGCAGTACTTTATCAGAGGCGAA
The DNA here is from genome assembly GCA_035222895.1 of Strongylocentrotus droebachiensis. Lineage (NCBI taxonomy): Eukaryota > Metazoa > Echinodermata > Echinoidea > Camarodonta > Strongylocentrotidae > Strongylocentrotus > Strongylocentrotus droebachiensis. The sequence continues at coordinate 1,558 of JAVYIG010014730.1, read as the reverse complement.
CCCTTCTCCAGCTCATATTGTTTTCCTGGTGTCTTTGTCGTGGAAGAACTTGTTTTCTAGGAGAATAGTGCAGGTTGTACCGTCTGTTTAGAATCAGAAGGGCTATAACTCATGTCCTTTAACACAGTGTTAACAACCTTCTGGCTCTTAACAGAGATGTATAAGATTCAAGGCTTTTTTTGGTGCTGTCTGCATGTCCCTGGTCTAACTACGGTAGGTTGTTTGCTTAACTCTTTTCTAAAATATGATACGTGGTGCAAGTTCGTCTTTTGTTAGGATTTGTGATGTGTTACTGGCCATTGTATCGTTTAGATTGCTTGTCCTCCTTTTCAGTTGGATGGGGCATCTTTATTGTGTGTAGAGGATAGTGTTACTTATATCCAATTTCAAGGACAAGTAACAATGTCTGCTGTTAAATCTTCCTCTCTAAGTGAGACAGGAGAATATTTGAGCTTTGAAATTTGCCTTTTCAGAAGGAGTATCATTAGAACTTCAAGTGTGTTTGTGACATTTACAGTAACGTCTGTGGGTGGAAGCCTGATATTGAGATCAAAATGTAGGGATTCTCTATTTGTACTCGGTGTGTTTGTAAAGCTTGTCTTTTTCATTTCCCAGTTTAACTGATGAGCATCAGATTGGAATGTACTACCTGATCGACTTTATAAGGAATCATCCATTAAAAGGACAGACAAAAGCAGATTGGATCTTTAGAGTACCGGTAGTAGGAATACAATTACTTGATGACTTGATAAAGATTCATTCATGAAAAGAACAGTAATATTCTGCTTGAATCTTCAGAGTGGTGGTTGCCATGGCATTGTGAAGTGAGAAAATATTAAAAATGCTCTTATTCTGGAGAGCTTTGATGCCTGTTGTAACCGATGCGTAGGTGTCGCATAGCCTCAGGGTTATCCTTAGTGTTAGCGTTGCTGCAGATGCTACTACAGATGAATGCTACAGATGATAATAAAGCATATTGAAAAGGTAGTTTGTGCATCTTCCGACTGGGATATCATCTTCTACACATCTGAAAGAGCATTTTGCTATAATATGTGATTAGTTTTATGAGTGGCGCATCAACATCATAAGCTATTGGAAATCTAGTTTAAGAGATGCCTATGTATGCCTCAACAAACTCTATCATAATTCAGTGTAAAATCAGTGGCAGTGGTGTTGTGTTGAAGAACTCAGAACAACCTCATAAAGGGTCTCCTAATGTATAGGTCACAACCTAAGTGAGTGGATAACCATCATGAAATGATCGAGTAGAAGCAGTGAGAAAATCCAAAGCAGTTATACAAAACAACAAGAACTGCCTCTAAGGACTACTTCCAACATTTTTGTCTCAGCGAATTAAACATCAGAGTGAATGACCAGATTGACGAAATCGAATTAAATTAGTGTACAACCTATACAGAAGTTTCCACCTTTTTGGCCACCCTCTGCACGGACTCCCACCATGTATTGATATAGGAGAAACATGCACGGAAATGGGAACTCGCCGCCGCCGCACACCCTCACCACGTTCATATGGGACAAGGTATGCCACTGTAGCTCT